>CABHPR010129541.1:5888-23762 GCA_902168415.1 Peromyscus melanophrys | reverse complement strand
GTGTGTGTGTGTGTGTGTGTGTGTGTGTGTGTGTGTGTGTGTGTGTGCGCGCGCACACACGTGCATGCATGGGAGCATGCTTTCCTGCTGGGAATCTCCCTCTCTCCCTCTCCACACTCTTCTTGAGCCAGGGTCCCCTCACTGGACCCGGATCCCCCTGATTTAGCTGGGCTGGCTGGCCTGCAGCTCCAGGGCTCCTCTTGCCTCTCTCTTCCTCACAGTGGGATTGCTGGTTTGTACTTCTGGGCCTGCCTTTTCCAGCGGCTCTGGGGATCAAACTCCAGTCCTCATGCTTGCATGGCAAGCGTTTTACAAGACTACCCAACCCATCCCCCTAGCCACTAAATTTTAGGTTGTTTTGTTTTGTTTTTAAATATACTACTTTATAGCACGTTTTGTGGAAAATAAACCTTTCTGCTTGCTAAAGCTCAAAACCAGAAGAGAACTGGAAAAAAAAATGTCCTGAAATCACATTCAATAAAAATGTGATTTCTTTAGATGAAGTAATGGATCTAATCACTGTAACTACAGGGGTATCCTGTGGATCTAACAGACCATACATAAGGCAATAAAGACATGAATGGTGGCTAGGCAGTGTGGCGCACGCCTTTAATCCCAGCCCTCGGGAGGCAGAGGCAGGTAGATCTCTGAGTTCAAGGCCAGCCTTGTCTATATAGAGTTCTAGGACAGTCAGGGCTAGACAGAGAAATCTGTCTCAAAAAACAAACAAGCAAAAGACATAGATGGTGTGTTCCATGGCTAGAGGAAGCTCTAACATGCCAGACTGATTTGGCTGAGCTTACAAATAAATTTAATTTTCTGAACAGAACACAGTTCAAGTGCCAGAAATATAAATATTGTTTTAAAAACTGTAGGTAAGGGCCAGTGAGATGGCTCACCAGTAAAGGAGCTTGGTGCCAAGTCTGATGACCTCCCTGAGCTCAATCCCGGGAAGCCACACGGTCGAAGGAAGGAACTGACTCCAGCACATTGCCTTCTAACCTCCACACATGTTGGGACACATATGTACCCTCTGAACACGCATATTAACTTAAACATTTTAAAAATACAATGGCTAGTTACAAACAGTTCAGCAAATAAGCCACTCAAACCCAGTGCACATTTGATTCCTTAACAGTTCTGAATATATATAACCATGCTTCCCTAAGTTACTCTTGAAGACAGGTATATTTATTTATAAAAGTGCTTCATTCGAAAAAAAAAAAAAAGATTTTAGCCGGGCAGTGGTGGCGCACGCCTTTAATCCCAGCACTTGGGAGGCAGAGCCAGGCGGATCTCTGTGAGTTTGGGGCCAGCCGGGGTTACCAATTGAATTAAAGAAAAGACAAAAAAACCCCAGAAAAACCCTGTCTCGAAAAAACCAAAAAAAAAAAAAAGTGCTTCATACTTGTACAGGACTTGGCCCTTTCATAATGTTTACTTAGTATTGAAGAATATTCTACATAATGTGGGAGTGGAAAAAGGAAAAGACAGAGACCCAATTTTTGAGTTATTTCCAAAATAATAAGATATGCAGAGTGACAGCAGCTAATATTTGCCTAACCCTTAGGGGTCCAAGCCATGTTCACAAACGTGATTGAACTGTCAATTCAAATCATTCAAATGCGCCAGTGGCTTTCTCCAGAAAAAGACTTTAGTGGACACAGACAGATGGACCCAGAACAAAGGACAATAATGTGTCACCACATTTACCTCGGTGGCAGACAACCGCTTATCTCCATTGTCACTTCCAACTCCCGAATCAGAATCCTTCTTACTGGGTAGATGTCATCACCATTGAATTTGTTTAGGAAAAAAAAATGAAAAATCATAAAGTTGACCCCAAGATATACCAATTAAAATGTAATGACTTCATTATATAAAATTTATCATTATCATTGTAATTATTATTATGTGGCAACAAATCAATCTAGTTCTAAGAACTATGAAGATATGGGCATAATGAAAACTATACACACCTGCTGAGAACATCAGAAATTCTCTGTATTCTGGGCTTCCTCCTCTGAGAGACAAGTTATTTCTTTGAAACAGTTACCAATTTTATTTTATTGGTACATATAGAAACAGTAAGATCATATAATTATTTTTATCTCACAGGTAATAAAACATTATTTTCAATCATTTTGAAAACCTTTCCTGTGATTAACTATACCTGGTAATATAAATATAAAATAATCAAAATATATTTAAAGCATTATTTTGAAAATGCCATTAAGGTGGCATGAAATTTCAAGTCACCCTGTTTAGCAAAAAGCAAAGTAAAAGATTCCTGCTCCGGAGAAGTCTCAGGAAGAATCTGTTTCTTTAGTGTCACTGTGGAAACTCTGTTCTCTGGATGCTCATGCCTGTCTTACAGCACAAATGGCCTAAGGATGCTTGAACGGATTCTAACAATTTCACATGAAACAAGAAATGGATTCTAACAATTTCACATGAAACAAGAAATGGGAAAAATTTCCACACTGCATCCTAACAACTGAAGCCCACAGGTCTTAACAATATTAAGACACAACTAACAGTGAGCAGGTATACAGAAAACTGATAACTCCTAAAAATATTTCAGTTTGATACAGTCATTAACAGTAGGTCTGAGACAAAGTCTTGCTATTCATACATATGTACAGCTCAGGCTGACCTAAAATTCACGATCCTCTTTCCTCTGTCTCCTAAATACTGACATCACAGGTGTATGCTACCATGCCCAGCTTAATAACACCAATTTTAAAAAATGTAATGTTTTACCATAATAGTTTAATATAGCCATGCTAATTGTAAGCATAAACATCCATTATAAATCTTGTTTATGAGCATCCATGTGGTGGTATTGTGTTCCCCAAACTATTGTGTATGCTAATAAACTTATCTGGGGTCAGAGAACAGGACAGCCACAATATTAAACATAGAGGTTAGGCAGTGGTAGCATACGCCCTTAATCCTAGCATTCCAGAGACAGAAATCCCTCTGGGTCTCTCTGAGTTCAAGGCCACATTGGAAACGGCCAGGCACGGTGATACACACCTTTAATCCCAAAAAGCCACACCTTCAATCCCAGGGAGTGGTGGTAGAAAGCAGAAAGGTATATAAGGCGTGAGGACCAGAAACTAGAGGCATTTGCCCTGGAGAGGCATTTGGCCTGGAGAAGCATTTGCCCTGGAGAAGCTTTCAGGCTTCTAGCAGCAGTTCAGCTGAGACCCATTCTGGATGAGGGCTCGGGGCATCCAGTCTGTTTTTTTTTTTTTTTTTTTTTTTTCAGCGAGGTGAGATAGCTGTGGCTTATTCTGTCTCTCTGACCTTCCAGTGTTCACCCCAATAACTGGCCTCAGGTTTGATTTTATTAATAAGAACTTTTAAGATTCATGCTACACATCCACACACGTGTTCAGGAAGAACTGATTATTGATGAGAGCTATTAGATATTGATGAGAGAGATTAGAGATATTAGAGATTCTCTCTAGCATCCATTTTTTGTATGCCATGATTTTTTCAAGCTCAAAGTCATATATGTGAATCACACAGACAGATTCTGGCTTCCAGTCATCTGGGCAGCTGTAGCTAAGCACACTCTAAGCAGGCTCTCTCAGGGAGGAAGGCATCAACTCACCTGTCTTCTACATGCTGGTGTAAATGAGGCCTCTCCATGGCATGGAGGTAGAGTGGGTCAGTTGTCTTAATCTGGCATGCTTGTATACTCAGATACTTAAATATGTGCACTTTGCCTTTTGTGCAAATCTATGGAGAAATCAGTAATGCATATTTACTTCTCAGTGACAAAACAAAATGCAAGTTCCAGGTCCCTGACCATGTAATTTAATCTTCAGAATGTCATGGTGAGTAACGCCCTAACAATGGATACTAAACACACAAGAATTCTCAGGACAGTTCACTCCAAATTCTACTTTGAACAGAAAATCATGCTCAAGAAATCCCTAACCTTTTGCAACTACTAAATTCTAACAAAAACATATTTAAATGACAATAGTGTAAGATTTATAAAAATCAGACAATATTGGTAATAGTCCAACTCAAAAGGTGAAAAAAACCCCACAATTATATTCAAGTTCAGAGAGCAATTAAAAGTTGAAAAGATTATCACAGATTTAATAAGCCATTATGCTATTTAAAAAGAAAATAAATTGTAAAGTAATTTCATTTGTATGCAGAAACATGCATACTTTGTGGTGTTCTCACAGTTTTACATTTGATCCCCGTCTCAAAAATATCAACAATCATTTTTAAGATGTTTAAATTCTGTTTCCCCAGCTAACGTTCAAATAAAGAACATATTATCCCCTTTGTGGCCCATATACTCTATGAAAAAGCTTCAAGTGTATGACTAAGTAGTATACTATCAAACCTGTAATTCTGGCCTTGGATCGTTCAAAATGGTAACACAGATGTGGGCACAGATGTGATGCACCCTGAGGCAACTTATTAGTCAGATTTACTTAAAGTTCTGCTGTTGGGGGATGCTGACTGCATCTCATCACGCCTAATGCAGCTTTGGGGTGTGCAGAGGGCCCCGGAGCAGGGGCTCTGTGGCGACTCACTGTGCCGCTCTGCACAGGCCTGGCCACGGCTCTGGGCGCGTCCTCACCTGAGCCGGAGGGGACTGCAGAGGGTTGTTCTCCAACAGGAGCACTTGTAACTGTTTCATCTCTCTAAAGCAGATGGGGATCACCAGAACTTTGTTGCAGGAAAAGTCAAACTTTACCAAGGGGAGATCTACGAGTTCTGAAATGATGGAGAAAAGGGGAAATTAACAAAGCAAGGATGAATCTCAGGAAACAGCAGGGTCGAGCGGCTCCCCACACTCGAAAATTAACTTTCTGTGTAACTGGAGATGAGCTGTTCGGCAAAATCCAAAGTAAGCTGTGCTAATGTTAGGAATACATGGCACGTGTATAAAGTATTTCCCCGGATGGGGGAAATCTTTCCCTGGATGCTCAGTCATTACAAACCGTGCTGGGAACGCTTGCCATTCACATTATCTGAAGAGCCAGTTCTCTTCCAGCGAAGGGACCGAATGAGCCATGTCACACAGAACATGTTTGTTCTAACTGTAGCCCATTTTCTGGAAGCATCTCCTGATCATGAATGATATGCCAATTACAGAAAATCCTTATCTATTCACTGTCACTGAGTTGGCTCGGGCCCAGACAGAGTTTCCGCAAGTATGCTCCTGATTATCTCAGAGGTTGGTTTTGCTGTTGTTTTGTTTGTTTTCCTAGTGTTATCTAATTTAGGATTTTCCAAAAGGTCCCATAATTCCGATCTGGCTGGGCTTCATTCTGTGGCCTCTGAAGTCGTCCACGGTGCAGCTCACAGGAGAAGAGGCTGCATTTAGCCTGAGGTTCCCACCCAGCAGCACAGTAAACACTCAGCAATTTCAAGCATTCAAACCCAAACTGGCAGCTGCTAGGAATAAAGTCAAATTCCCAGAGAGCCAAGCGAGGCTGAGCCTTGCCAGAACCTAGGGTGACGCTGGCAGATCTCGGGGCTGGCTGAGTCGTGACTACTGTGGGGTCACTTGAGAACAGTGCCCTGCACTTTGGGTATGGGAGCTGTTAAAGGCTAAAATATAGTGGCCTTTACTTCTGGCCTTCCAAAGTAGAAGATGACAAGGAACTAGATAGGGAGAGGACCTGAAGGAGAGAGCACCACCCTACTCCACCACATGGCTGAGGCTTTCAGTCAACTCTACAGGACTACACTAGCTCCCCCAACACCACTCCCTTGGGGTGAGAGTAGCGTCTTCTCAGAACTCAAGGCCCTGGGAATGTTAGGGGCTTTCCTTCTTTCATACCTCACCGCAGTACTCGGTCTTCCAGAACAGACTAATGAGACCAAAACTCTAGAGGGATGAAGAACACCCAGCTCCCAGGTCTCAAAGTGAAGTCCGTGCAGGCTCTAAAGGAAAAACTTGGGAATTGTATTTCAAAACATATGCCAAGGAATCTGTATGCCCACACTGCCCCGAGCAGCTCAACTCCCCAGTGGGGGCAGCCCCGAGTCTCAGGCCATACTCCCAAAGGTTGTTCTGATGTGGCTGGGAGGAGTCACAGGGGCAGCTAGGCTGTGGAGCTGGAAGCAGGAAAGAGAAAGGAAAGGGAAACTAGGACCCCACCATAGCAGGACCTTGCCATAGTCACACCAGCCACAGGAGGACCAGCCATAGTGTCTCTATTGCTGTGAGAAACACTACAGCCAAAAACAACCTGGGGAGGAAAGGGCTTATTTCAGCTTACACCTTCAGTCCATCATGAAGGGAAGTCAGGGCAGGAACCTGGAGGCAGGAGCTGATGCAGAGGCCACGAAGGAACGCTGCTTACAGGCTTGCTCCTCAAGGCTTGTTCAGCCTGCTTTCTCCTAGAACCCAGGACCACCCGCCAAGGGGTGGTAACACCCACAGTGGGCTGGAGCCCCCCAATCAAGAAAATGCCCCACAGACTTGCCGACAAGCTAATCAGATGAAGGCATTTTCTCAACTGAGGATCTCTTCCCAGATGACCTGACCGTGTCAACGTGACCAAAAACAAACAAACGAACTTGTATGTTACAGTTTGTAGGTCAGCTAAGGATTGGGATTTCCAGGGCAGGGTGACTTCAGAGTTAAGTGGTCTTATCAGGGCCAAAATTTAACGGCACTCTGCGTTCTGTGGGCCATGGCTTTTATGACTCCTTTGCTAGAAGAAATGGGGCTTTTCAGACAATAGCTATTATGTAGCAAGCGTTCCCAGCAATTCTTTACCAATTAAAAGGAAGACTAGGAAGCGTGAGGAGGGGACCGTTCAGGGGAGTGGAGAACTCACAGGTGAACAGGTAAGGATGCTTTTCCGATGGCCACTGCCTTGTCCACGGGTTCCAGTGGGATGCAGTGGTGTCGGGAATGAGAACTCCAAGGTCTCACGGCAGTAATGAATAGGACGTAATGACCATAATGACCGTCTTGCAAGGCTGATCCAGGAAGGGTCAAGAGGCAGAACAGGTAAAGGAAGGAGGCGAGCCAAGAAGGGGGAAAGGAGGAAGTGGAAAAGCAGCAAAACAGGAAGAGGGAGGCAAACAGGAAGAGGAAGAAAAGGAAGAGAGGAAAAGAGAGAAACGGGAGGAAAAGAAGAAGAGGAAGAACAGAGCAGGAGAAAGGCAGCGGGGCGGAGGAAGAGGAAGGGGAAGGAAGACGAGCGGAAGGTGCGGAAGGTGGAAGAGGAGGAAGAACTCTACACTTCTCTCTCCATTCCAAGAGAGGCTACGTCAGTCCCCCACCATTCTGTCCTAAAAGAAGGAAGCATGGCCTCCCCTCTACATCAGCTGTAAAACCACACAAGACTGACTGGGGTGACTGGGTTGCAAACTTCTGTTTTTTTCCCCCTCCTCAAATTAAAAACATATGAGGAGAGATTCCCTAAGAGAGAAAATGTAATTAAACATGGGAGGTCACTGATGGGCTGCCCAGTGGCATCAACACGCTCGTCCACGGGGGTTCTCTAGACTAAGAAAGAAACTTGATATTCAGATTTTTTTTTCCTTTTTAAAAAGGGCATTCCAGTAAACTTACATTTTAGCATTGGATGTACTTTAAAATATCAAAGCTGAGAAAACATAATTACGGAAAGGCAGAGCAAGGTGTAACTTATTTTTTTTTTTAGGGAAAAGAATGTTCTTAAGGTGGGAGAGAACACGGTAAGAGAAACGCAAACCTAGGCTCGGCAGGTGTGCTCTCTTCCCAGGTGCCACACTGTCACCACACAATGATGTCATCGGTTTTTCCCTTCTGGAAATGGGTTCAATTATTTATGACATTTCCACAATGATTATCACAGGCACTTAAATGCAGAGGGGCTTCTTAATAGCAAGCCTGAAAGGCTATACTGTGCAGATGTGCTGTGAATTAAAATTTTGTTTGTATTTATAATTACTATTATTTGCAGTTATTATTATTAGGGAAAATAGGGCTTTTTTTTGGTTTTGTTTGTTGGTTTTGTTGTTGTTTTTGGTTTTTCAAGGCAGGGTTTCCATGTGTAACTTTGGAGCCTATCTTGGAACTCTCTGTCAACCAGGCTGGCCTCAAACTCACAGAGATCTGCCTGTCTCTGCCTCCCAAGTGCTGGGATGAAAGGTGTGCGGCGCTGGCGCCGCCGCCGCCACCGCCCAGCAGGAAAACAGTTTTATGTACTCAAGGAAATGAGACTGCGCAGGAGCCAGTGGAAAAAGTCAATCTCTTTATATGAGCTCATCTCAGATAAGGCAATGAGTCCTACATAGAGGTAGTTTCTAATTCTTCTTCGAATGCAAGCCAACATAAGCAAGGGGAAAAACACCGGAGCCCTCTACCATCAAGCACAGTGCATTTTACAAAGATTCACCACACTGTTTCAGAAGCTGTTTCCATGTCTTGAACAAGAAAGTAGTAACAGGATGGCAAAACTCAGGCAGTTCTCAAAACGCTATACTAATAAATGCCACATAGACTGGATGCCTGCTGCTTCCAAGTGTACACTTTCACACTGAGATGCCTTTCAAAAAAGTCATGGAAACTTGCTACTGCAGAAGCTTCCTAAATGCATCGATGCACTTACATAGGAAGAGTTAAAAAGGGGTTACCTTATGACCTGTAATGGGGCAGCATACTTAAGTTAGAAAACATAGCGAAATCAAGCCGGTACTGACCTGGAAGCGTCATCCCTACTAGCTAGCATTCATAGAGCTTGTAAGTGCTTGTGCATGCTCCCTGAGCAAAAAAGTTATCTTCAACCTTCAACCCAGCTCTGAACCCTGGGAGTTATAATAATGACTGGCCTGGCAAGCCATGCCCACTGGTGCACTAGTGGCTCATTCATCATACAAATAACCAACCACTTTCTGATTGGATTTAAATCCACCCTAAGAGATGAAACCCTTATCTAGCACCATTAAAGATGGGGCCAAGAACCTATGGCTAGACAGGTAATAGGTCCTGGGGTAGAATCTACTATGATTATTCTGCTAAAAACTGCTATTGACTCCTAATAACTTATTGTTATACCCATAGTTCAGTGCATCTCTAAACCCTCATCTGAGAAGAAACAGAGGACTTGCAAATGGCCAAATGAAGAAGATAAGAGACTCAGCCCCAAATGGGACATAAATACTCCACCTTCTTCTCCTCCCAAGGCTTGGGGATCATTGTGAAGAAGAGGGTGAAAAGAGTGTAACACCCAGAGGCAGGGGATAACGACAAGGGAACAATGACCTCTGGATACAGCAGCTGCAACAGCATACACAAAACCTATGCAAGACCAAACCCAGCATGGAGATGGAAAGTGGGCAAAAAATCCTACCCCTAGCCATGGAGTTATTTGTGAATGTTAGCAGCTGGGAGAGAGAGAGACAATTTTATCTAAAAAGTGTAGCCCCTGGCAAACTGACCATGCTCCCAAGGAAGCTACACATCCAAGAATACTTGGGTAATACAAATTGGTCTTGAGTTTAAAAAAAAAAAACAGGACACAAAGTTGGCTGGTAGGAAGTCAAGGTTTGGTAGGAATTGGGGAAGGGGGAGTAATAGAATCAAAACATGTTGTATGAAACTCCCAAAGAACTATTAAGATTTGTAAAGTATATTTTGAACACCAGAGGGCCCTTAAACAAAATCTATGGAAATCAACGTGGTCTTTGGAAAGCAGAGTATGCTTTGAAGAAGTACTTGGCCTTCTGCTTCTCATCTACTGGCTCCTGACCAGTGTGTGTGGCATGTGTGTTGTGATGGTTAGCTTGAATTGTCTTACAGAAGTTAGTTAGTAGGGAAGATCCCGCCCACTGTAGGCAGCACCATTCACTACAGAGGGGTATGTACTATGAGCAATGTACTAATGGAGAAATGAACTCAGCATAAACAAGCAAAGAGGCAAAATGCATTCTCTCTCTGGACTGACTGTGCATGTGACCAGCTCCTTCACGTTCCTCCTGCCTGATTTCCTCACGTGATGGACTATGGGCTAAAATAATCGCTTTCCTCACCTGGAACTATGAGCTAAAATAATCACTTTTCCTTGAGTTGCTTTTTATCAGGGTATCTTATCACAGAAACAGAAATGAAATTAAAGTGTGTGTCTGCCACGTGTGCATGCATGCTTTCCATGTACATGTGTGAACAGGTGAGAGGCGGAGTTTGTCGTCAGGTGTCTTTATGGCTCTCGCTTTTGTTTGTTCTGATTTGTTTTCATATCTGAGGCAGGATCCCTGCTCTAGTCTCTCTCCCGTTGCTGTGATAACACACTCTGGTGAAAAGCAATTTTGGGGAGGAGAAGACTTACTCTATCTTCCAGGTCACACAGTCCATTGTTAGAGAAGTCAGGGTAAGAACTGAAGCAGAAACTTGAAACAGAAACCATGGAGGAACGCTGCTTGCTGTGTTACTCTCTGCTGCCTTTCTTACACAGCCCAGGACCACCTGCCTAGGGATGGTGCCACCCACAGTGAGATGGACCCCCCTACACAGTTAGCAATCAAGACAATCCCTCATATAAATGCCCACAAACCAACCTGGTAAAGATGACTCTGAGGCTCTTGTCGGGTGATTCTGGGTCATGTCATGTCAACAGTTAATGCTAAGTAGGCCAGTCTCTCACTGAACCTGTAGCCCACTGATTTGGCCAGGCTGGCAGGCAAGTGAGCTCCAGGGATCCATTTATCTCCACACCTCTTCAGTGCTAGGGCTGCAGGTGCACTCTGCCAAGCTCGTACCCGGCTTTTCTGTGAGTGCTGGTGAGCTAAACTTATATTTTTATGTTTTTGGACCAGCACTTTACATACTAAGCTATCCCCACAATACCCCTCAAGCACTAACAACTTCTAAGTAAATATGTCTTTATGCTTAAACCCATGCAGGGCTGTCTAAGGGATAGATACTATGACAAGTGTCCAAGCCGAAGCTTTAGGGCCATCACCGGTACTGGTAAGAGTGACCCCAGTTCAAGGGTGACTCAGCAGTAGTGTCACCCTCACCTAGAGGCGGAGTGCAGACATTGTGGGTTCTCAACCAGTGTTCCCAGACCCCAAAGCTAGAAACCCTGATAGCCAGGATCTACTGCCACGCTTGTCCCCTCCAGATTCTTTGATGTTCATGTTCTGGAACATCACACACCTGCCCCAAAAGAATTCATTCCACCATGTTATGGATTAGTCAAGTCCCTCACCCCAAAATTCAGATATAGAAATCCTAACCCCAATCATTTAATGGTATTTGGATATGAGGTCTTTAAAGGGGTAATTAAGTGACACAGAGGTCATTACGGTAGACCTCCATCCTCTGGTGTAACAGCTGAAAGAGATCAGGACACAGACACAAATAGTGAGATGCTCTGAGGACATAGGAAGAAGACCATCTGTGAGTCATGGGGAAAGGCACTGGAAGGAATAACCCAGCCAGTACCTTCATCTCATGCTTCCAGCCTCCAGAATGGTGAAGAGACACATCTCTGTCACTTAAGCCACCCTCTGTGGTCCTTTTCATAGCAGCCCTTGTTGTTTTTGCTCTTTTACTCTTTTGGGGGGCTCACTACCCAGCTCCCAAATAAATTAAACACAGAGTCTTATTATTACTTATGAATGCCCGGCCTTAGCTTGGCTTGTTTCTAGCAAGCGTTTCTTAAATTATCCCATCTACCTTCTGCCTCTGGGCTTTTTCCTTTTCTTACTTCAGTAATCTTACTTTCACTCTTACTCCATGGCTGGCTGTGTAACTGGCCCCTGACACTCTCTCCTTCTCTGGCTACTTCTTCCTCTGCTCCCAGATTTCTCTTTCTATTCTCTCTGCCTGCCAGTCCCACCCATCCTTTCTCTTGCCCAGCTATTGGCCATTTAGTTCTTTATTAGACCATCAGGTGTTTTAGACAGGCACAGTCACACAGCTTCATAGAGTTAAACAAATGCAACATAAACAAAAGTAACACACTTTAAAATATTATTCTACCACAAGCCCTAGAAAGCTAACATACATCCCACTAATGGTTGTGTTGCTGTAGCCTTGATTCAAACTACAACTTGAACATTGTTCTGATATCTGCCAGTGAGATTCAAATTATTAATAGCAACCAGTGTGCTGTTAACACCAGACCCACCACCCTTCATCAAAGTGAATGGAAAGAGTGACATTTCCCGCATTCTCTTCATCTTGCCCTCCTCTCTTACCTGGTGGCAAAACCTTAAGGTAATTTCTTCGGACGTTCAGTTCTCGTAGAGACTTCAGCTGGCCTATCTGCTGGGGCAAGGCTGTGATCTCATTGCAGCTGACATCCTGCAGCAAGAAGAGGGTTGGAGGTGGGGGGGTCAAATAGGGATAATAAAATGCCTTTTTCTCCAAGCATTTCACTGAATTCGCCTCAAAGAACTTAAATGCTTATATAACTCCATATTATATTTTTATACAGCTCTCGGGTCCCCAGACAGTGGAGCCAACAATGGAGAAAAGGAGTTTAGTTTCCAATGTCCTTTGTGGGGAAAAAGACATCAGTAACATTCACTAGCTGTTTTTGTTACTCTTTTTTAAGGTGCTTAGACCTTATTCAATACCCACCACAAACTTGCAAGACAATATTACTAGCTCACATTCACAACTTGAGAAAATGAAGCTTTGTGACCCCAGACAGTTGACATTAGGAAAGAATTACCAGCTACTGTTACAGAAGGAAAGATACATGGACTCCCATCATACCAAGCTCTTACACAGAGAACTATTAGCACACCAGCTGGTCATGTAATTTATTCCAAATGGACTTCCTATCACATGGTAGAAAGCTGTGGCCGACCACTGCACACACATTTGGTAAGCAGGTCTGTGGGGTACAAGGATTTTGTCATCTTTGTTTAGAAAGGGCAGTCCCCCGCTAATCCTTGATTAGAACCAGCTGGTGCCACGTAAAATAAAGACGTGGTTCTTCTTACCCTATAGAAACTCATTATCCCCCCACACACACACACACACATCTTCCCTCAGCTCTAGTAGGCTGCCGGGCTTTGCTTCCTTCTCCTACAATTCTGAAACCTCCTTCAGTCTGACTATGTTATTTCTCCAAAGGACTCTTGCCCATGACATACTCTGGCTGGCTTCTGTTCCTCCGCCAGCCTTCACATCCATCCCCTCAGAGCTATCCCAGTACAAATTCCATTCTGTTGTTCATCTGCTTAAGCTTTAGCAAGGCCCGGCCCTTGTGAGGCGGTCTGTCAGCTTCTCCGGGGCCATGCTTTGAATGTTCTCTCTTGCATCCGACACTCAAGCCATGCAGTCACCACTGAGAGTTTTGGTGCAGGCCATACTATTTCACAGTCCCAAAACTCATTCAGGCTTCCCACCCTGCTTGATATGCAAGCTCTGGCGTGTCCTCTTGGTCTCCTACTCATCTGTTATGGTTCAACTCAAGCTTCAACTTACCATTCCCATGATCCTCTCCTGCTCTGAACAACACCCAGGGACGGTTATTTTCCCCTTTCCCTTTGCAGTCCTATACAGGCAGTATGTACCTGTAACTCACTTGCTCCCTTAGCTTCCTTCTCCTGCAAAGATGGGAGTTTCTAGGTGAGAGGACCCATGGCATATTCTCTCCATCTTTCTGGTGCCTAGCAGAGTGCCAGGTGTAAGGCAGGGATGAAATTTCCAATACCCTCTGATGTAGATGCCCCATAATACTGTGGCTCCTTCTACCTTGCAGCTGGGACCCCAGAATGTTTTAACCTATCACTCAAATTCCATGCAGATCCCAGTGGCTATTACAGAACCAAAGACAAATTCAGGCTTGAATTCTCCCAGTGAGGTTTAGTCATTCAACAGCCCACGTTATTTATGAACCTGCAAAACATCCTTTCACTTTAGAGGTCACCAAGGCCTTGTTACAGAAAGTCCATTTCACTTTCTTTCAGACTAGATGAATGCATCACTAACCAGTCAATGTTTTGCTCACTACTTCAACCCCACAACCAGGAGCTCTGTTAGAGCAGGGCTATGTCAGTCGGTGATCCCTATCGTCTAGCTTTGCTCTATGTCTCAAAACCCTCAGGTGATCCTCATCAGTCACAAGCCTGCTCAATGGACACTACTTCACAGAGGCACAATTATCACCTCTGGTACAAGAGTTTGAGGCTGCAGTCTACAAAAATGGTATGCATGGAAGAGGTGACATATTCCATTCTCCCGTCACCAATTGGGTGGGGAAGTAGGGTGAGGAGGGTTAGGGTCACAGCATTTCCAGGACACCACCTTAGCTGCTGCCTTTCTCCTGATCTAGAAAAGTCACACACACCTCCAGTGTTTAAGACAAAATAACAAAACGACAACAGACCTCCACCAGTACATCTGCAGAAACAAAACTGTACAAGAAAGTAAAATCAGAACTAGGCAGGGGCCTAAATCTGATCAGCCGTGAGGTCCAAAAGCAAATCCTTCCTGTGAGAGCTGGATCTTTCCATGCCTTAACTAAGTTATAAATCAGCAATGGGCCCATTCCATTCCGGTTTACAACAGCCCTCACAAGCACGGAACCCAAGCAAGCCTGAGATGGGGGTCATATCAGATCACTCTACTGTACTCCAGACTCTAGAGGAGGCCTGGCCCAGGAGTGATGATGTCAGAAGTGGAGGAAGGGTTGTAGGGAAGAGTCTGTGGGAATCATTTTCTATCTGTGGGGAGGATTCGTGTTACTGAACTATACATTAAGTTTCTGAAAGTCATGTAAGTGAGCACATGGGAAAGCTTTGCACTGCTTACAAAGACACGTCTCAGCGGGAAATCAACCATTTCCACAAGTTTCTTAAAAGAATGAGTGAGTAAAGGGAAGCCAAAGGATAACCTATAAGCTTAGGCAATACACTCACAGAATGCCCTGTCCTGAGATCAAACTCAGCCTTGCTCCATTCTTAGGGAGAACTACAGATACCCCGCCCTGTGTCAACTGCTCCCAGTTAATGGTAGCATCGAAGAATGCTGGACCCCTAAAGCCAGGTGACTCCTCCCGGCACAAACCCCTAACACCATGGCCTTCACAAACAACACCAACTCCTGCAGGCTGTATTTACACACATGCTGGCAGACACAGCACCTACTTAATACACGTACTACACTGCTGTATCCCAAAGGCACCCAACTGTTCCACCCAAGAGACAGGACACCTGTGGACAAGTGCAAGCACAGGCCAGCGGCCTGCTCAGATTTTGAAGGGTGTACGTCAACTATGTTAATAATACTCTACGTTCCTACTAGTTATGTCTCCAATAAAATGGTAAGCAGAAAATTCCCAAGCAAATCTATTACATACGGGAGGGACAGGCTGTATGCCACTGTACATTCAATATGGTAAAAACAGGGCAAGTCCTACTCCCTAGGAGCCACTGAACCTCACCAAATTTTTAAAGAGGTTATGAATTTCATCATAAAAATAAACCCCCTGGGTAATTATGTCTAATTAGCTGGAGGAGGAGGAGGAAAAAGAGATAATAGTCTACATGTCTGGGGATGTTTTGGTCTTGAAAATGCACAAGCAATATTTCTCGAATAGCCTCATTCTCTGGAACATTTCTGTGCAAATTTAGCCTAAATAAGCCCTAGAGCTTTTTAAAGATTACTTTTGAAAAGACAATACTTAGAAAAATAAATTAAAAAATAAATAGCAATGCCTTACTGCAATTAGTGAAAATTACCAGACTGTAAATTCTGCATTCATTTACTTACTAGAATATTCAAATTAATTCCTTCTGAATTTTCTATTAGCCCCAAGCTGCTATGTCTCAGGGAATAACTAACCCGAGCACCAGTGAAATTGCTGTGCGTTCCATGTTATAACATCACAACTGTACAACACAAGAATCATGCATAACTGTTACAAATATTTACTGATTTAATTCTGCCTAATAGAGAAGCGAATCTAATCATAACAATATTAATACTCAAATCTAAGCTTTTCATGGACCAGCTAACCCAACTCTGATTTAGAGTCTACCAATGATTTAAACCACACTCAATGACAGAGTGGTATAATACCAGCAAAAGAATGTCTGAGAAAATCAGGTCTCTATGTAGTTGGTGGAAAAGCAAATTATCGGCAGTCTCCAACCACCACAGAACCACGCCCTTCTGCAGAGACGCCTTTTGTATGTCTCACTCTGCAACTTTAGGCAAATGTCTTACTCTCTGCATGCTCATATAAAAACAGGAGGTGAGCGCCAAAAGAGCCAGTTTGTAAAAGGCACCTGCTACCGAGCCTGAGGACTTGAGTTCACTCCCGGACACCTGGAAGCCAATGGTGGAAGGAGGGCGCTCACTCTGCCAAGTTTCCTAACTTGCACACACCGAACAAACCAACAAATAAATGAGTATTAAATAATTCTAATTTTCTCCCAACACTAGGAAAACCCATGGACTACACAAGAAATAATGAAAACACTGAGTGGTACTCAATAATGTCAACTTTCATTTCTTGGTCATGAAACAACCCTCAATGCCTATGGTGAGAACTTGAAAAATGAAAAAAAAAATATCGTATATTGATTTAAACTTGAACCCTTTCAAGCAGCCTTTGAGGTGATGGACAATCTCCTAATACCCTTGCCTCTCCAATGTGAAACTGTACCTCATAGCTCTCCACACACCACAAACACAGGCTTCGCGCCCTGTTCTTGATCATAAACAGAAATAGAAGCCACAGAGGGACCCTGAGCAACTCCTGGGTTTCCACAGAAACCAAAGAGGTCAAAGACATTTCCAGAGACCACTAATGGACAAATGATTACAGCGGGCACATTGCCACACAATCCCACACCCACCTCTGAGGCAGGAACATTGGGCATAAAGTGATGGGGGAGGACTCTCTTCAGAAGTCTGTCATCGGTCTTTTAGCTCAACTTCCCTACACAACCAAACAGTTCATGAAAAGAGGATTAAAAAAAAAACCATGTGTCTAGGGAGGGCCTGGAAACACACCTGCCAACCAGTATGACCGGGGCCAGCCTGGTGGGCTTTCTGGTTACAAAGGCAGGTTCCTAAGTCAGGCCTTGGGTTCTTTTGCTCACCCAGTGAGGGGATGGTGAGGACAGAATAGAGAAAAAGCAAACACAGCCAACAAGCCACTGAGCACACAGGAGCAGTGTGGAGCTCCCAAGCCTTTGGCAAATGTCCCATCCATAAAAGGCCCCAACTTTACTGAGCTGTGAGTACGCTTGTTCACACCGTTAGTGTGTTTGTTAGTGTGCCTCACGACTGCCAGTTAAGTGTGACACGTGGCATTTATAATGCACCTCTCACCCCACACACCTCATCATTCAGCCGGACTGCACAGAAAAAGACCCACGTTTCCGGAGACGACTCCGCCAGTGAAACCCTCAGAGGAGCATTGTGTTTGCATCTCCAGCAACCATGGGAAAAGATGGACACAGAAGCGGCTGCCTGTAATCCCCGGCCTGGTGAGCAGAGACTAGAGGATTCCTGAGGCTGGCTGGCCAGTCTAGCTCAGGTTCAGGGAGAGATCCCACCTCAGAAAACAAGGCAGAGGAGGTGCAGTGAATGATGGCTCAGGAAGAGCACTTGCAGCACACGTCCGAGGGCCTGAGCCACATCTCCAGCACCAACCTAAGAGCCAGGTGTGGCGGTGTGCCTGGGGATGCAAGGCTCAGAGAGGAATGCTGGGGCCTGCTGTCCAACCAGTCTTGCTGGAAAACAGCAAGTTCCAGGCTCTATGAGAGATCCTGTCTCATGGGAACACAGCAGAGAGTGATAGGGAACATTCAACATCCTTCTCTGGCCTCCCCATTCACAGGCACAGATCACACCACATGTATACACATGCATACACACACACACACACACACACACACACACACACACACACACACACA
>CABHPR010129540.1:0-19086 GCA_902168415.1 Peromyscus melanophrys | reverse complement strand
ACACACACACACACACAAACCCCAGGATAGCTAAAACAATCCTGAATAATAAAACAGCTGCTAGAGGTATCACTATTCTCAACCTCAAACTGTACAACAGAGCTATAGTAATAAAAACAGCATGGTATTGGCATAAAAACAGACATGTTGATTAATGGAATGAAATTGAACACCCAGGCATAAATCCACACACTTATGATAGAGAACACAGCAATTCTTTGTATTAATTTATATTGCATTAAAATCTTAGCAATATTTTTAAGTCTTTTAATTCATGAGCATAAGTTGTCTTTCTACTTACTCTGTCTTTGGTTTTTTGGGGTGTGTGTATGTGGATGTTTTGGAGCTATCAGTGTGTATGTCTTTCACCTTCTTGTTAAGTTGGTATTTTATTCTTCTTGATGCTTTATTAGTGAAATGCTTCCTTTTTGGATTGGTCATTCACTAATGTATAGAAGTGCAGCTGCTTTGTGTGTTGACTTAGTGTCCCACAACCTTATTCTGTTGGGTTATTAGTTTGAACACGTTCTGTGTTTTGTGTCTATCTACAAGATGATATAATTTACAAACATAATTTTACTTCAGTTTTGAAAGGTGTATTAAAATCCTTTATTTCCCAATGTAGCTGCACTTTCTTTCCCTTCTTTTGCTTTTCTATTTCTTCTTTCTCCTTTGTGGAATCACACCCAGGGCCTTGCACATGCTAAGCAAACGCTTTGCAACTGGGCTATAGTCGTAGCCCATTTCTACAGCTGGCCATTCACAAAACGAGAAGGGTTTGAATAGGGTTGGGATATTGGAAATATTTTGCAGGTAGGACAATGGAATGCATTGAGTGCAGGGAGTGGGAGACAGAAAAGCACTGAGTGACTTCTGACTTTATGGTTGGATTAACTGAGGGGCTTACTATGGTGCCATTGGCATGGATGGGGAAGATGGGAGGTAGTAAGACTTGGGGAGACAAAGACTCTGGGCCATATTAAATTTTGTCTTGTCTGAGGATAAGTTATACATAGGCAAGAGAAGAGCAAACAAAGAGATCAGAAGACAAATCTTTAGGAAAAGCTCAAACCTGGCAAATTAGTAGGAAAGGAAGAATCTGAAAAGGAGGTGTATTAGTTACTATTCTGTTGCTATAATAAAATACCACAACCAAAGGCAACTTCAGGAAGAAGGAGTTTGCTGGAGTTTATAATTCCAGAGAGTGCAAGTGCATCTGACTTGGGAGGCGCCGCAGCAGGCAGCCAGAGCAGGAAGCTGAGAGATCACATCTTTAACTGCAAGCCTGAAGCAGAGAGAGCAAATTAGAATTGAAGTGAGGCTATACACTCTCAGACCCCACCACGGGAGGGGCGGGGCGCATGATTCCTCTGCAAGGCTACACCACATCCCCAAACAGCACCACCAACTGGGGACCCAGAATTCAAATACCTGAGCCTTTGGGGGGCATTTCTCATTCAAGCAATCACAGGAGGCAAAGGGGAATCAGGCTGAAAGTTGGGGAAAGAGCCAGGTGGACTGAGAACCTGTTAAGAGAGTTTGCACAGTTAACTGTTCAAGCAAGCAGGAAAGGAAAAGGGGAACACATGATGCAAGCAATGGGACCATCCGTGACCTTTAGAGAGACTTTTTAGCAGCAGGAGTAAGGCCTTTGCCCGAGTAATCCAGAGGGTGATGAGAGTGTTTTTATCGAAAGCATTCTGCAGCGCGGAATGTAAAAAGCGGTGTTGATGGGCTTGTCATGGAAACAGAAACCCTTTCGAAGAAATAAGAGCCACTTAACTGCCCCGCCCCCCCCCCCCCCCCCCCCCCTCCCCACCACATATGATTAAAAAAAAAAAAAAGAAAGAAAGAAAGAAAAAAGAAAAGAAAACCCTCAACAAAGAGCAGTCATTAGAGGAGGGCAATTCCTGGGTGACTTGGTAAGACAGCCACTAACTGGAAATTCTCTGCCTTCGGGAGAAGGAAGCCAGCACCCATTCCCACGATCCTGCCACAAAGCTGAGGACCTGCTGACACAAGTTCCTTCTTTTGCTGCTATTGGCTGACACTGTTCATAAACCACAGTTGTCTGTTTTGCTTTTGCTTTAAATGAACAAGCAAGCTGCATTCTGTGGGGGAGAAAGCCAGGAGTGAGGGCAGAGACAGACCGCAGGGCAGCTGAAGGCAGACACACAGGTAGGTTGTCTGGTTGGTCGATTTGTTACTGAGAATTGTGCTTTGATGGTTCCTAGAGGAATGGCATATGGAAAGTAAGCTTAATTTGCTCAACTATTAATGTTTGTTCTAGCATATATGTTTAAGACTTAAAAAAAAGTACAAAAATTGTAGAAGGAAGAAGAAAACCACAAGATAGATTTGATTGGTAGGTAGGGAGTATTTCCTTCCTTTTTTTTTGTTGTTGTTTGCACATATGATTTTAACTTCCTTTCATAGTTGTATCTATAAAATATGAACAAGTTTATATTCCTTCCTTCCATTAAAGCTTGTGCTTTATCCACACTGCCATGAATTCTGCACAATCATAATTGCAAATTGCCATATAAGGCACTAAAAATTTCCCTCTTTGGGGGCATATAGAATTTTTCCATTTTGCATATATTTGGTCATTTTATTCCATATTTTTTTTCTACTCCAAGTCTTGCTTTTGGTAGAGGGGTTATGTTTGAGAAGGTCTATTTCAGTGGTTTTGTTCAAGGCACAGTGAAAGTGAACATGTATGCAGGGCTGTGCACTTGGGATCAGTTCGTTTCGGAGCACCCACAGCGTTTTCTCAGCTTGGGCTGCACCTCAGTCAGAATCAGTTGCATCTGTCTCATGATGCAACCCCTCAAACAGCCAAAAACTGATTTTCTGGTATTAACTAGTCTTTAATGTGTTTTGATTGCTATTACTTCCCAGGTGATATTAATGAATGGTCAGTTTAAAAAAAAATAAGTTGTTGGAAATACTTTGTCTCTAACACATACCTAAGAGTGATATCAATGTCGAAACAAGATGCAATTGAAGGTAAGTCTCTCTTTAACTCTGTAAGTAATCTAAGTTACAGAGCTGATTTGTGGGACATACAAGAATTTTAGAAATCTCTGTTGTCTACCTCAACACTTCGACTCCGGTTAGAACCTCCTTGAAAGCTCCAATCCGCTAATGCTTGAAGGAGGTAGGTTTGTTTCTATGGCCTGAGAAGGTAGGAGTTAGAGAAGTGGAGGCTCTAGAAGGTTTTAAATATGTTAACATTAAGCTCAGTGTGTACTAGTATCTGCCAAGGCAGCCAGACTTCCTTTCTTTTATAACCTTTCAAGGTCATTAAAGAGACGGACATTTAATATCTGGACATTCACAAACATGCCACACATAGAGCAGGTGGATGATGGCTTACCCTGCTTCCCAAAAGAAATTATTTTCATTGGATCCCATGTCCCTCTAAGGAAAAAATGGACTGAATTCATATCAGAACCATGATCTGGTTTCTCCCTGAAGGAAGAGTAGACAGAAAAAAGACAACTAAACAGGCTGAAGCCATCCTGGCTGTGCCCTGAGCTCCCCACAGGGTGTACTTGACCTTAATTTGATCAACAGGGTGTCAAACAAATTTCCTCTTGTTTTCGTTCCATGGAGGAGAGTGTCTGTTCAGCACCTTTGATGAGAATAAGCATTTATGTAGTTCTTTACTATACAGAAACACATTTTCATGTATCTGTTCATTTGACCTAAGAGTGTATTTCTCATTGTAGAGATGGCAAAAATGAAGCCTTGGGATCGTAGGATATTTCCCAAGGTAGAACCAAATTGGCGAGCCCAGAGTACATGGCTACATCCTTACAACCCCAATAACAAATGTTGGACCCCAAAGTTTAGGGTCCTGAGTGGGCACCCCAAGAACCCAGACTCCAGTCCAGTTGATGCAATAGCAAGAGGTTTTTATTATGGCTGTATACAGTCGGGCAGACTCTGCTCCAAGAGCAAGAGTCGCATCGCACCATAGTCACATAGGTGCTTTTAAAGGAAAAACCCACCAAAGCCATAGGATTACAAATTCCCATACAATGTCATCTCGATTCATTTATGTCTAGAAGCTAATTTCATAAGACCATTGTCTGGTTACAGAGTAATCACAGGGGGGAATAGATCATTGTCTAGTACAGAGTGATCGCAGAGAGGGGATACAGGTTACGTCAATGTGCACATTTTTCCTGAAACCTCAAGGGGGGTATTCAGAGTGGGAGTGGAGTTTACACAAGTCGCGGTGGTCCTCCCTGGAACATTTGCAAACTATCCCAGTCACAGTTGAGCACATCTCTTAACAGAAATCTCTTTACATTGTTATATTGTTGCAGGGGTGGTCAGCTTGCCCTGGGAACTAGATTTTTAGTTTCTCATTTCCTGGTGCTTGGGTTCCTGGTGCTTGGGAGTATAAGCCTGAGGGGCTAGGGTCTTTCAATAACTATTTTATGAATATATATGAATTTTCTTTGCATCTGTATATTATTAGATAGTTAAATGATGGCATTGATATTATAACACTTAGAAAAAAAGAGGTGACCATGTCTCAGTGGCAAGAAAAAGCAGGATACAAAATAGCATTATGATATGCGCTCTTTTTTTTTTTAAAGATAGTTATCTGTATTTGGAGAAAGAGAAAAAGAAATGTATGTACAGAATTTTAGACTTGTCTGATTGGCAAAACCTGTCACTTATACATGATTCAGCTTATTATCTTTTTTCCACTTTAAATTAATGTAAAACTTGCAACAAAAAACAAGAAGTAAATTAAACAGAATTGAATAGAATTGACTGTGCCTGTCCAGTTCATTCTCCAGATAAAGTGGCCCCAACTCTTTTTCCAGTTAGCTAGAAAGAAGCCTTGTCTTCAGTTCTGAGTTTGCCCATGCCTGTCACACGTTGTGTTGTGGCTGTGGCTTGCACGGACGAAGCACTTAGTGTGTCAGACACCACACTGACGTGGCCACTCTCATCCTCTCCGTTTACTCTTGCTCCTTCAGCAGATGAGGCTTTTTTTTTTTTTTTTTTTTTATCAGTTGGTTTTTCGAGACAGGGTTTCTCTGTGTAGCTTTGCGCCTTTCCTGGAGCTCACTTGGTAGCCCAGGCTGGCCTCGAACTCACAGAGATCCGCCTGCCTCTGCCTCCCGAGTGCTGGGATTAAAGGCGTGCGCCACCAACGCCCGGCCAGATGAGGCTTTTAAGAGGGGTGAAATAATGTGACAGAAAAGCAGAGCTGAGACTTGTAAAACTGGGATTCTTCAGACTCTATCTACCTGGGGCCTAAGAGGAACTCCTTCCCGCCACAATTGTGGGGAAAGGATCATGGGGACCCTTCCCTGTGCTGCAGAATCGCTTCAGGAATTGTTAATACTTAGTACCTCCTGCATACTCCAGACTCCAGGACCCCTTCTGCTTTTCTTGTTTGTCCTGAACAGCAGGCATCAAAAACGTGCTGGTCCCCCAGAAAGCAAGCTTATAGGAGAAAAGACTCATAAGGGATGCAGCCACTCAGAGCTTAACTTAATGTAACAGGAAGCTGGATGACACAAAGGAAGCTAAGCATTTTGCTTTGATTGCTCCTTTTTGCTAGAGAGCCTTTTGAAATCCACTGTACTGTATGCATGCATTGCTCGTGCATGGACTACCTCCCTTCTTGTATAGGAACGATTTATGTGTGTCTTTGTCCGTTGCACTGCATGAAGAGTGTGAAGATAGGGTCTTGGCATTATATGGACTCCATTGAGAAAAATGAGAAGGTATAAATAAAGTAACTCACCAATGGCTGTGGACTACAGTCACAGCTTATACTCATTACTGTTGGCCTTTATTTACCAACTTCTATTAACTGATCCTCAGAGAAAATGTGCTCTTTGACACTATCTAAAGGGAAACTCCCATCGGATTGAAGCTGTTTCTTCACCGTAAGCTTCTTGCCTTGACAGGAACTGTGCTGCCCGGCAGACTCTAAGATTCGGAGACAGCTTACGTTGAACAGGCACAGATTTCTGTCAGGGATCTTGCTGGCACAGAATCAGAAAGATAATTCACTGTCCTGGGTGTGTAACAGCATCATTTCCTAGATGTTGAAATCAGAACCTTTGCATTGGGCCCTGCCCCATTGTCCTTAACCTTAGAAATTTTCTTCCCCTTTAATAGTGTTGGGAATTGAACTCATGACCTCATACATGCTAGGCTAGTATTCTACTAATGAGCTAGATTCCAGCCCTCCTGTCTTTGCATCCTGTTCACAGATCTTTGATCTGAATTTTAGAGAAAAAAAATTTTTTATAAGGAAAAACACTAACAGCATTTCATTGCAAAACAATCAAACAAACAAAATAACAACAACCCCCCTCCCCCCAAAAAACTTGACCTCCCCCCTTCTCCCCAGATATTTACTGAGAGACATGAAATGAGGAAGTAATGACTCAGCGGTCATCTATCTCAGCACATGTGTCTGTCACACGTGCTAGGCCTACAGAGGGACTGCAGTAGGCATCCTGGTGATAAGGATAGAATGGAGGCTGCTGCGACGCTTTGGGATAACTGCAAAGACCTGAAATCTCTGGGGTACAGGCAGTCAAGACCTGGGGGTTTAGAGAATTCTCTCTCCATCTCTGTCTCTGTCTCTGTGTGTATGTTGTGCGGAAGGAATGATATGTAGACAGGAATTGAAGATTGGGTAAATGATAACTAGGTTGTGAGGTGGAACTCCAAGTACATACTCAGAAGAGAGTTTCCTCTCCTTTTCTCCCCTCTTTCCCCCTTCCCTTCCCTTCCCTTCCCTTCCCTTCCCTTCCCTTCCCTTCCCTTCCCTTCCCTTCCCTTCCCTTCCCTTCCCTTCCTTTCCCTTCCCTTCCCCTCCTCTCCCTTCTCCTCCTCCATCTTCTCCGGCTCTCTTCCCACTCCAGTTAAGCAGTTAACTAGTCTGTATACCATAGCATTCCCTTGAGACTGTTTGCCAATCTTCTGCCTTTAGATGAGCAGCTAGAGCACTCAGGAAGGGAGACTCAATGCAGACTAATTGAGGCAAGTGAGCAGCCTTACTTAGATGCCAGATAGTAATGGTTATCTACAGTCTCCCTTAATGCACCGATGAAGTGGATTAGAAAACAAGAAAGTTGAGGTTTCAACAACGTAGTATTATCGTGTGTGTGTGTGTGTGTGTGTGTGTGTGTGTGTGTGTGTGTGTGTGAGATATGTGTCTTGGCAGGGGCATGCACATGTCATGGTGAATGTGTGGGGGCCAGAAGACAACTCTGTGGGGTCTGTTCTCTTCTTTTAATGTTACATGAGTTCTGGGGATCAAACCTGGTCATCAGGTTGGCATGGCAAGTGCCTTTATCTCTGAGCCATCTTACCAGCCCCAAAGTTGAGTTTTTTTTAATATAATTAAACCTATTGATTTAATAGATATCCTGGACTCATGTTATTAACCAAAGTTAATGAAAGCTATGAGAATTATACAGAAGGCAACACTTAGTTAAAAAAATACTTTACAAAATTAAGTCTTAGCTCAAGGAGGCCAGAACTTTCTACATGTGTTTTCTGTGCACTGATGTATCTATTTACTGTGGTGCTTGAATGTTAGTGGTTAGGATGCGCATGGCAGAAAAGTTAGCTTTGCAAGTAGTAGAGAAAGGAACCAAGGGGATTTGGCGGAGAGAGAGGTGAGCTGAAGGAGACAATGCTATCATCGTTCTTGGAGTCAGGGTGTCCTTTGCATTTATGGATGTGGACCTTCTGTAAGGCTTTAATACTTGCTGTCTTCCTGCAGATCAGTAATAATTTGGGAGCATTCATCCCTGAGAATAACACACAAATGACTGAAATTGTAACAAAACCTTCGTCTTAAGGGAGTAGTTATCTGAAAATGTGTCTGCAATTGATAGGTACTTCTGTGTGCAGGAAGACTTTTGAGAAAACACTTAAAATGTACAAACTGACCAAACATGATGTCAACGAGGGTGTGTGTGTATGTGTGTGTGTGTGTGTGTGTGTGTGTGTGTGTGTGTGTGTGTATTCTGCAAAAGAAACAAAAAAAGCAGCTATTTTTCCCTCTTATTGAAAATGGATTATTTTCTCCCACAATACATCCTGATTATGGTTTCCCCTCCTTTTGCTCCTCTCAATTCCCCCCTCTCTCCACTCCCATCTAAATCTGCTCCCCTTCTGTAAGAGCAGCTATTGCTAAAGTATCAATACAAGGTGCAAGGGTGATTATGGGATATCACATTTGAGTACATATATTCTAACTGTATTTTTCCACCCATGCAGGTTTTTTTAAATTTAGATTTTTTTTTACATTTATTGTGTGTGTGTGTGTGTGTGTGTGTGTGTGTGTGTGTGTGTGTGTGTGCGCCTGCCACAGAATGTGCACAAAAGTCAGAGGAAAACGGGTGGGAGTTGGTTTTCTTCTTCTACATGGTAGGTCTAACCTAGGTCCTCAGGCTTGGCTGCAAGTGCCTTCACCTGCAGAGCGTCTCAAAGGCCCCACTTTTGGATCTTTGCCCTAAATGTGGCTCTGGCAATATGCATCTCTTTGGGGTGTCTCTTTTTCTGTCTGTATCTGCATTATATGTAGGGTCTCTTCTGTCTGTATCTGCATTATATGTAGGGTGTCTCTTCTGTCTGTATCTGCCTTTTATGCAGTAGAGGATGTCCTGTGCATGTTCTGTGACTACGTTCTCCTTTATTGGAAGACGGACACACTGGTGTGTATGTGTCTCTGTCCTGCACACAACCTGTGCCTAACAGTTGCAGTTTCAAGAAGGCCATGGCTTAGGCAAGGAAGAATCTGGTGACACCTATACATTCTCATGGGTCAGAGAAAGGCAGAGAGAGGTAGACAGAAGCTGAAAGGCATGTCTAGGTCAGTAGCTGGAAAAAAATCACTGACGTTAACTACCCAACTGCCATAACTTTTAGAAACTGTTTGAAGTAGGAAACTTAATGTCATACAGTTTGACGTGCCTGGTCATTAGAACTAAAATATGAAAGATAGTGAAACTTGGAAGTTATTTTGGGGTTTTCTGAATTTTCTTAGAGCATTATCATTTTGGAATTTGATCAGAAAGAAGGTCAGATGACCTAATATTTCCCACCAATCCTGGTGGATTCCTGAGGAACCCTTTCTTGAGAAAGATGGATGGAAATTTTACTTACAGAGTAAACAGATGAGGCAACTATAAGAAAGAAATTTCTTGGTGCATTTGGAGCCACACAGGGACTTTGGCCTGTTGGAGCAATTATGAGCAAAATTATGGAGCAAAAAAAAAGCCACTCTGCCACTTGGCCCTCAAGGATTCTCTATTCCCTCAGAGCAGTCCCTGATGGAAACCAGAATGGACTTGGAGACTGCTCCTCAGGAACGTCAAGCCACACAAGGAACCTGTGATACCTCTTGAATAACACCCCAAATTTCTCTGTTGAGTGCCAAGGTGAGTCACTAGACCCTTGGCTTAGCATCAAAGAGGAGAGGACATGATGATCCTGAGGCTTCCAATGAGGAATGAACTGGTGGCTGTCCCCAGAAGAAGACAAAAAATGAGACACAAACTGCACAGGCTCCTGAGGGGGAACTTCAGGCCTAGATGAGAAGGTCCTCCAAAGCTACTGGCAATCTCTGAAGTAGAGAATGTGACATGGAGAACTAACTACCTCCTCTCAGGGCTGTCAGGGCCATGCATGCTTATTTAATGAGTTCTGGCTTCCAATGGAGCTGCCAGCAAACTTTTTCCCAGCAGACCCAGATATTGACTACACATAAATGGCAGTTGGCAAGCAAAGAGTCATTAGTCTGGTGGCCCATAGAGTGGCTTCCGCTTTGGGAGTTTTTGAGGCACTCTGGGAGTCACAGATGGAATAAGGAGGACGTCAAAATCCTCCAGGGTGCTGAGTACAGTGGAAATGGAGCCAGGGTGTTCGTTCCTTCTAACAGACTCTGGGAGCCCAGTTCCTCATTTAGAAGCAGTCACAATCACAGTTATTTTTATCTGTGTGTGTGTGTGTGTGTGTGTGTGTTCATTTGTTTTGTCTCCAATAACTTAATTTGCTTCAACGCTTAGAAAAAAAACAATCTGAAGGGTCTATGAAGCTTTGCATTTCCAAGATTGTAGCGCCCGTGCTGCTACCCGTTCACCATGTCCGAGAGAGGGGCTGAGGATTAAAACAGAGACAAGACAGCAGGTCATTCGTCCCAGTAGAATGTTCTTTATTGAAGGAGGGAAGAGGCCTTAAATACAGGCTTACAGCACAGTGGGAGAACCCGGGAGGGCAGAAGTTCGCTGCAGATGTTTTACGTTTTTGCTTCCTAGCTGTTTACACCAATATGCAGGATACACAAACAAGGAACCTCCGGTAAGTTGTTCAGGAGGAAGGAAACCGGCAGGGAATTAGCATAGGGAGGACAAGGTCAGCAAGCAAGGCAACAGCTACTCAAGGAATGAGGGTTAGGGCCCAACACAAGATGAGTTTGGTGTCTTTTGCAGCTCAGCTCTACCTTTGCAGCTTAGACTTAGGAAGAGTCTCAATGCCACGTCCTTGGTTTGAGGGCATATTAGTTATTAGTTCAGCACTCTGTTGTCTAGAATTTGGAGAAATGAATATGTTTTGAGGGCATATTAGTTATTAGTTCAGCACTCTGCTGTCTAGAATTTGGAGAAACGAATATGCTTGTGGAATTTTCTACCCTGGAGGAGGGCCTCATTCTCTCTACATAACAGGGAACTACTTTGGGGAGCCTGTAACAACGACAGCAGACACATTCTTTCTGGTGTTTTCTATGACACGGGCTCTGGCCTAAGTGTCATTCATTTGTATCTATCCTTCCAGCAAATCCATGAAGTAGGCATTATTACCATCACTCCCATTTCATTGATAAGAAACTGAGGTAAGAGATAAAACGACCTGCCCTGGGTTATAGAGCTAGTAAGTGAAAGGCCAGAACTCAGATCCTGAGTTTGTGCCTTCCTCTCTGTCTCTCTTGTGCTGCGGAGGGAAACGGGGAACACAGCTTTCACAGTTTCTAAATCATGACATCATCTGTCTGTCTTTGCTTTCATAGTTGTACCAATGTCTGAGAAAAATGTGCCTCCTTGACGTTAGACTTGGGGAAGGGGATGGGAGAGAGTTTTGAGCTAGCCAGCTTAATTCAGTAATGATGAAGGAAGAAGGATGGTGGGATTCTGATGTCCATAGCTTCAGTGCTGCCCAGCAAAGCAAGGTGTCTACTCTTAAAAGCTGCAGAGGAGAGAGGAGGTCTTGTATTTCAAGGAAGCAGGTTTAGTGAATGTTACCCTAATAATTATGGGAGTGGAGCGTACATGACTTAGGCCTTGTGACATTGGTCACATTTTCTCTGGCTAGGGGGACTGAGCCTTGGTTAATGTGTAGCCATGCAATTTGACAGTAGTCAATGTGCCCCTGACCCCCAGATAGTGGTGGTTGTGGGGTATGCTCTTGCTTTGCTTGCAGCCCTCTCTGGTTCACGCCGGTTTGAGTCCCTGAACACTTTTCCTAAGTCAAACATTTGAAATTGAATAATAGTAGTGAATATCAAGGAATCCCCCCCGCCCCTCCCCCCCCTGCTAGCTGCATCCACTATGGCGTTTGCAGATACAGACACTGAGGCCCAGAGAAGAAAAACTGCTTGTTCAAGGTGCCTCAGCTAGTACGATGCAGCTTTGGCTCTGTGACCTCCCAAACCCTTCTCCTGTGAACATTCCAGTTGTAGGTTCAATATAAAACGTCCTCCGTGGGCTCATGTGTTTACACTTGGTTTCTGCTAGTGGTGCTGCTCAGGAGGGTCATAGACACGTTCGTAGCTGGAGTCTTGCTAAAGCAATTGGGTCACTGGGAACAGACATTGAGGTTTCATTTGGGCTTTACATCTGGTCTGCTCTCTGCTTCCTGACTGGATTGGATGTGACCTGCCACCTTGTACTCCCGCTGCCATGCCTTCCTGGCTATGATGGACTGTATACCTTTAAATCGTGGCTCCAAATAAACCCTCCCATCCTTAGGTTGCTATGGTGAGAAAGCCATGGAGTCTGCTTAAAGGGCAAGGAATTTATTAGGGGATAAAACTCACTGCAGCATGAGAGATTTATCGTAGGGTCTTGGAAAGCCGAGCTATGGTCCATGCTGTTCTTTGGCCTGGTCCGACTCAGCATCCAAAAGCAGGAGGAGAGAGAGGGATGCCTACAAGCATCCCAGGTCTTGAGGGTCCTCGAGGTCACACCCCAGGGACATGTACTTCAAGGTCATAGGCAGGTAGAGTAGTTCTACCTGCTGTATCTCTAGGGGCAGTGCTTCAAGTTCATAGACAGAACAGCTACCCACTCTAGGTTGCTTTTTGCCAGGCATGAGTTCATAGCAAGGAGAAAAGTGTTTGTAAGAACTGTAAATCGGGAGGTTCCTCAGTGTGCAGTAGCTGTGGGAGGTAAGATCCAGTTAGGTTCTGAAGTTTGGGGATAAAGTTAAAAAAGAAAATTATGAGGAGAGTTAGGAACTGCAGGATGTTATCAAAACAAAAGCCTCTTACCACAGAGGAATCAACCCCACAGCTAATAGTCCAGATGTAAGGGAGGAGGAGAGACCTAGGGGGATGACAGATTCACCTGGACCATCAAATTCCACTGCTGTGTGGTACACACACACTCTAAGGATGTGGTATGGTGACATCCATTGGTTAATGATGGCATTAAACAAGACCTCTCCAACAGGAGCCTGGCAGAATTGCCTAGGCAGTGCATGGGAGGCTGTTCCTTCCACGGGCAGTGTGATGTGTGGAAGGGCCTGGAGTCAGATTTGCCCTACTGAATTTCAGGGAAAATGTGTGGAAGTCTTTCCTTATCCACAGTTTAAGTTATTTGTGGTCAACTGTGGCTCACAAATAGGAAATGGACAATTTCCAGAAATTATTTCTCAGTTTCAAATACTAAAATGTTTTGAGCAATTTGATAAAAATCTCATGAATCTTGCCTCTGCTGAACATGTGTGTATCAGCTACCTTCCTGTTAGTCATTTGGTGCCTTGAGATTATGTCTAGGTATCTTGAGAAAGAGGATCTGGTCTGCCCTCCATGATTCAGCCTCTGTCAGCAGAAAATCCTTCACAGCATTTGCAGAACCAAGGATGAGCTGTTCCGCTTACTGTAGTCGCATTTTCAATAGCTTGTGAGAGACTTCCTTAACAAAAGCAGTGGGAAAAAAACTTTTAAATATGAAGTTAAAATTTAGGTAAAGTAGGTAGTCTGGGTAAGCAATTAGTTACAGCAAAAACATGATTAATAAAAATGTACACACCTTTAATTCCAGCACTTGAGAGGCAGAGGCAGGTGGATCTCTGTGAGTTTGAGGCCAGCCTGGTCTACAGAGTAAGTTTCTGAACAGCCAGGGCTACACAGAGAAACACTATCTTGAAAAAACAGAAAGAAAAAAAAAAGTATTATCCTTATTTATAGCTTCATTAAGACCAAGGTTAGCATTGTTCTTATCACTTAGGAATATACCAAGGAAAGTTCCAGATATCTTAAATGACTTAAAAATATCTAAATATAAAAGGATTCAAAACATAAAAAGTAAGAGCTAGTGAACCTGTGTTAAAGGGGTCGTACATTCCATTAACTGGAGTGTTGCACTGTTGATGTAGTTGAGATCAGTATCATCTAGTTTTTCTGGGATCTGTGTGCTGTGTTCGTTGACATCACTAAGTGGGAGATGAGAAGTATCAATCAAAGCATTTATCTTCTGAAGTTCTTTAAAGCAGGGAGTGGTTAGAAGCACCTCCTAAGGCCTTTCCCTTCATGCTGAACTGAGTCTTCAATTGGTCCCTTTTCCAGTTGGTGAAACCATCTGCATTTGGTTGTTATTCCTCTAGTTCTTTGTCCCCTGGGAGCTCACCATGTGAAGACTCTGTAATGGGTGTGACCAAAGCTGTAAACATCATGTTTAAAAGTCCCTCATGAGCATGTGTAATGTCACTCTTTAGCCAAGATGGCTTAGGCAGTCCATTGTCTTTTTTGGGTGTATGTGTGTAGAAATTTCTCATTTTATGTATATGAGCGTTTTGCCTACATGTTCATATGTCTGTGAACTGGTGTGTACCCAGAAGAGGGCTTTGGATCCCCTGGAACTGGAGTTATAGATGGTTGTGAGTCACCATGTAGGTGTCCCCTGCAAGAGTAGCAAGTGCTCTTAACTGCTGAGCCAGCTCTCCAAGCCCTCCTCTGTCCATTTTAATAAGACATTCATATTTATTTTATAAGGAGATAATCGAGGCTTCCCAAAAGTGCAAGCCATAGATTTAGAAGAACGTCTCAGGTCAAGGAAGCTTAAGCCTTAGTCAATTTTGATGGTCCGTGACATTTGTTTGCTGCATCGCCAACCTGTAGAGCTGATGACCATGACACAGTGAAGAGTTTCTACAGTAGGACACATTTTACAAACGGGTGTTACTATCTGTACTAAATTACTTTTATAATTATTATTTAACTTAGCAACAATGCCACAGGTAGTAATAATTTTTTAATAGGATTTTTCCACTGCAAGTACAGACAGTGGAGAAAGAGAAGAAACGTGAAGCCTTTACTGGAGCAAATCTGGCTTTTAATTCGATCTTACCATCAGGTTTTAACTGTTCATTTGGTAAAAAGATAAAACATAAAATCCTTGTTCTCTAAGCCAGTTTTCCTATACATCCTATCACTAAGAGAGGATCAATATTTAAGAAAACTTTCTTATTGTAAATGGAGAATCAGCCCAGCTCTACCTTTTAACAAATTAAGTTAACCATGTGTTAAGAATGTGAATCTTATTGTAACACGTACCTAGAAATTGCTTTTCCTAAAGAGGATTTTTTAAAAAATTAGGTCTATAAGGCAACTAAAAGCAGAATGAAAGTCAGACTTTTCTGTCTCTGCCCTTTAAAAATTCCTCCTTACTTTTGAGTGTCCTGTTTGCCTTAGAAGTAAGCATGAAGATCATTTAATTAGTACACCCCAAATTATTTTACCCCTCTTTAAAGCTGAAGGAGCTGAAGGGGCAGAGATAAATCATTGTCCAAAATTCATTGTAAAAGAGAGACGATCTAATGCTTATTGGGCTTATCTGTAAACTGTATGTCGTTTTTTTTGTAAGCCTTTAAGAAGACTGAGCAGGTTTTAAAATAACAATTTCCCTTTTTTAGAGGCAAGTAAGTTTTAGAGTTGTGTCTATTGTGGATGGGTCAAGAAAAGACCTTGACTTTTTTTTTCAAGAGTCTGTAATCAGTCAAAAAAATCACCTTAAAAATGTTTGTATTATATAGATGTGTACACACACACACACACACACACACACACACACACACACACACACTGACTCTGAGGAAACACTTTCTGCTGTCCCAGTGCAACGCAGGAGACTTCTCTGACCATGCTGATTTCCCTGTTAGTTTCAGCCCTGTCTTCAGCACCAGTCTGAATGCTCTACCATCTTGAATCTCCTCTGCAAAATAAATAATCAGTCCATCACCTTTAACTCAACACTTCTTAGCCAAAGTATCACGAGGTGCCTGGTCCAGGTCCTGATACAACCCTTGCTCCCCTCTGAATTCTCATGAGCTAGGCTTCTGCTGTCTATATGTCTCCAAACACCACTTCTAAACTTCCACCTGAATGGACCGCTAAGCTCTGCTTCTAGCACTCAATGGCCTTTCTAAGCCAAAGCTCCAAATTTCTCCATATTCCAGTCATAATGCAGCAAAATAAAATTTTCTTAAATTGCTGACAAAATCCACAGATCTCACCTTAGAGAAACAATGTGTTTTTTTTGAGGTAAATTTGGATGATCCTGGCCCAAGAACATAGGTTCATGTTGTCCCAAATAACATATTCCAACAAGGAAATTGTTTCATGAAATTTGTGTATGTATAGAAGGGAAGTCATAATTCAAGGGATATCCCAAATCTGTAGTTAGATACAACAACGTGGGGGAAATCTCTGCTGTAGGCTTCAGATGCTGTCTGATGGCATTCTTAGAGTCTAGGGTGGTGGAAAGTAGTGGGCTGCTAAGTTAATGCATTCCAGAAAGTTTTACCTGATCCTCAAAAAGATATTAGGTCAGACCCAGAGGTGAATGATTAATGGCTATTAAGGGGAGTAAAGACAGCCCCAGATAATCTTGACTCTCGATCTGTGATGTTCCAATTCCTCACAAACACTGCAGCCCATTATCTGAGTAGAATCCCTAACAGGCCCTGTGGTTTTTTTTTTTTTTTTTCTGGACATTTCAGTTCACAATACTTAATACTTAGACTCTGATTTTCTAAGTGTAAATAAAAGCAACTCCCATGAGCCTCTGAGCAGTTGCAGCTTTCTAGGACTATGAGTACATTCTCCACAGCTCTGTAAGTCACCCACCCCCTCAATGTTTAACTGACCACCCACCATGCCTGCTTGTTTTCCTGACCCATATATGGCGTCCCCTTCTGCTGCTGTCGTGTCCAGTTTCTCTCTGTTGTTTTATTGCCAGCAGGGCTGTGGGAGCCAGCTTCATTCCGTCTTAGTTCTGAGCTCTTCTCTCAGTAGCGTAAGTTGGACCTGCTCTCCCTCCTCTACCTCACGTGAGACAGTGGAAATTATGTTGCCAAATGATTACCCAATTTCTCTTCCATTTATCTCTTCACATGTTTCTCAGCTTCCTGTCGTTTCACTGGACTGGCTGCTGCAGATGATGATGATGATGATGATGATGATGTTGATGATGATGATGATGATGATGGCAACGATTATTTTACAGTCACATCTATCAGGCAGATCCTCCCACACCCATTTTTCTCCTCTTTATTTTTATTACCAGCGTAGTGAAAGGCTATTGCAATGTGGTGTTCTAAACCCACCCAATTTGGGCAGATGAATCAAAGCAGCTGTGGCACTCAGTGGTACCCTTGGTGTTGATTTGATCCTGTCTTGTTCCCTGGTTCTATGTGGGGGTCCCCGCAGACACCACAATGGCCGAGCAACAATCCACATGAGGCAAGAAGGAAATCTGGTTGAACATGGCTTAGTAGCCAGTGTCAGTTCACACTTCCAGAGTCTGACACCAGACAGCAAACGTTTAAGTACAGTACACGTTTGGAAAAAGGTTTCCTGGTAACAGTGATCTCAATTCCATGTGCACGATAAAGCTTAAGGCAAGACTACGCTGAAACTCTTTGGCAAAGTACGTGTGACCTCTTCCATAAACATGGGTTCTGTAACTGAGGGCCTAGGGGAGGATCTGGTGTGGTCTCGGTCGTACAGAGAGTGCAGAGGGCACCAAGCTAGAAAGCACATGTGACATCTCCCCTCAAAATGGGTTCTATTGACTGAGAAACAATACTCTAGATAAAGGACTAGGGAGGAAGAGTCTGGGATAAACACGACAGTCTGGGGAGATTCAGGTGTGGCCTGGCCCTACAGACAGCATCGATCGCCTGGCTATTAACTACATCCATTCCCAGCCTTCTGGGTGGAAAACTGACATACATCTCCTCCGGTGAGCTTAAATATTTAGTATTCCTGGTTCCCCTAGTGCTGATCTGTGAGTGCAAGGACACTGTGCCCTCCTCGGTTCTAAAAGCAACCTTCTTTCTTCTTATTGAGATCTGTTCCCTAATTCGCCAGTGGCTATGGTCCTCCATGTTCACCGCGGGCCAGAGTCTCTGAGTCTAAGGCTTGGTCTGCATGCATGTATATACTCTCGAGCACTCATGGTATGTCTGCACTGACCAGACCTCTTCCTAGCTCCAGAGTCCTCTGTTTCCACTGTGGTCTGGTGCTAAGTCTGCTTTGTGGTCTCTGCATTTTCTCCTAAATGTTCAAGGAGTCCCTGTGGCTAGGGTCAAGGTGAATCTATCTGTTCCTCCCTGTTCCTTGGTGGACCCATCTTTTTTGATGATCTTTTGCATATGGTCCTATTTGCTGGCTCCCATGTCATGTTGACGATAAGTACTTTCCTGAAGCACCTGTAATTGATTGTGTCCTTGAAACCCAGCCACATTTCTATGAGGAAAGAGGCCAGGGCTGTGGCCTAACCCAAGCAGTTCTCCTCATACTCACTAGCTCCGTGGCACATTAGATGGAATGAGGTCTTTGTTGTAAAGGAGTTTAAGGACTTGATTGCATGCAAATCTGTCTCTACCTTCTTAGACCTTTCTCTGGTCTCTTAGGTATTAGCTTTCCTTTTGACTCTAACAGAGTCCTGACTCCAATATCAGCATAGGAGGGTCAGAAGGAATAGACTTGAGAGTGCTTTTGAGCATTTCCCCTGTAAACTCATTAGAATAACCTGAGAATAATCAGTGTTTCCATGGAGTACACCTTTCTAAAAGACACCAAGGAGAATCTACTCTCAACACCTCAAGCTAATGTGAAAGTGGAGCAATTCATCCATGCAACCATTGAGATGACAGGGATTGAAGCTAGTTCATTTCTACATTCGTTTATGAGGGTGGAGCAGTGAGGGAGCCCTTTACCCAGGGTCAAGAGTCATCTGCAGCATATTCCTTCTGTCTCTTATATATTCCTTACACTCATTTCATGAGGTAGACAGTATGATCCCTGTTGTGGGGTGAATTAGGCCCTGCATAGCAGCACACATACATATTAAACTCCGTTTATCTATAAATGCAACCTTATTTGGAGATAGAACCGTTGGCAATGTAAGTTAGGACAAGGTAATCTAATACTAGGTGAAGGGAGCTCAATATGACCAAGGCCTCTCAAAGAAGAGAAGAGCCAGAGACACAGACACCAATAGAAGAATGATCTGAAGATATAGAAAAGCATCAAAAACAAACAACTCCCTCCGATCACACAGATTGGAATGACATATCTGTGAAGCAAAGATTGCCAAAGACTGCTGGTGTCTACCAGAGGCTAGACAGCAAAAAATAAATAAATAAAATAAAATAAAATAAAAAGGATTCCTCCTTCCAGTATTTGAAGAAAGCACAGCTGTAGCATGAATCTTAGAGAGTCTTATTAATAAAATCAAACCTGAGGCCAGTTATTGGGGCGAACACTGGAAGGTCAGAGAGACAGAATAAGCCACAGCTATC
>CABHPR010129539.1:15277-25840 GCA_902168415.1 Peromyscus melanophrys | reverse complement strand
CAGATGTGTGCCTACACTGCCATCATCAGACATCTGACGAGGGCACAGTCCAGTTGTGTGCCTACACTGCCATCATCACACATCTGATGAGGGTACAGTCCAGATGTGTGCCTACACTGCCCTCATCAGGCCCAGCTAGGATGGACCACACACTGCTCAGGATGCTCACAGGTACTGAGCTGGCTGCCAATGAGAGGCTTCAGTTCCTCAGGCGACCCCTTCCACAGGCTGCACACTTTCATAACATGCTGCTGACTTCTCCTAGGCCCACTGATCTGAGGAAGAGGTTGCAATGTCTGTTATGACCTAGTCTCCAACAAGGCACTGCACCACTTCCGCTACATTCCATTTGTTAGAGGCAAATCCCTAAGTCTAGTTGACACTCAAGAACAGAAAAATTTAGCTCAACCTTTTGAAGGAAGTGTCAAAGAATTTACAGACACATTTTACAATCACCACAGAAGTACATGTTTAACTTTATAAGAACTGCCAGCAGTTATTCTGAGGATACTGGAAAAAACAGGCTCAGTTTCTCCTACCATATTCTGAGATATGGAGGAAATACCAAAGCGTTTTCCTAGTCTCCACTTGCAGCTCCACCTAATTACTCAACACTCCTGACACCAGCTTGGGGGGGGGGGGGGGGGCTTTTCCCCCTGCAGTTTTCCCTGGGGGTCCCCTAATTCAGTTCTGACACCCTCTACCTGGAGGCGGCATCGGATCCCTCAGGATGAAGGCTCAGTCCCCAAGGCTGACACTAGTTCCAAGTGGCAGATTGTTTTACCTGTGCTTCTGACCAGCTACCCCAGACCTTTTCTTTGGGTTTGATGAGTTTGCGTGAGTAGACAACTGAACTCAGTGAAACACACTGGTTGACTGTAAAGCATATTACAAAGAGTACAGATTAAAGAAATGTGCATGGGATGAGATATGGAGGAGGGGATACAGAGCAGCCTGCCCTCTGGGACTGTACCTGCCAGGAGGACCTCCACATACATGTTCAGCTCTCCAGCTCTCCAAACTTAGTCCTTTGGGGCTAGTAATGGAAGCATCACTAAGCAGGTGTGACTGATTAAGTCGCTGGTCACTGGTGATCATGTTAAAACTTCAACCCTTGGGCTGGAGAGACGGCTCAGAGGTGAAGAGCACTGGCTGCTCTTCCAGAGGTCATGAGTTCAATTCCCAGCACCCACATGGTGGCTCACAACCATCTGTAACGAAATCTGGTGCCCTCTTCTGGTGTGTAGGCATACATGCAGACAGAACACTATACATAATGAATAAATAAATCTTTAAAAAAAAAAAAAAAAAAAAAACTTCAACCCTTCCCCGCCTTCCTGAAGGCTGAAGGGCAGATTGAAACGCCAACCTTCTTACCAGGACTTAGCCTTTCCTATAGCCTGTGAACATCCTGAAACCACCTAGAGCCTGCCAGGCACCAGGCAACTGATTAGCATATAAAAAGACACTCTGGTGATGCCACACATTCTGGAAGATAAAAATCAAGACTAAGATATTTCACAATTTCCAGGTATCTGAGGTGGTTGTACCATTTTGCACTCTCACCAGCAATGTACTAGCGTGCCAGTCACCATGCATCCCAGCTAGAAGCACTTAGTGTAGTCTGATGTTCAAAGCACTTGAATAGGTGTGTATCAGTACCTCATATGGTTGTAATTTATATTCCACTACTGACTAACGATGTCGAATATCTTTAACTGTCCACACATAAATTTTCCTTGACATATACATTTAAAGTTTTCCCTATTTTTATAAATTTGTTTAACTACACACACACACACACACACACACAGAGACACACATACACACACACACACACACACACACACACACACACACACACACACACGCGCTTCAAAGTATTCACTAAATCTTTTTTCCATTTTGAAAACTAAGATTGTTTTCTTACTACTAAGTTATCAGAATTTGTGATATACTTTGGATACAAACTCTTAATCAGAGACATGTTCATAAATATTCTCCAGACTATGATTTGTTTCCCACTCTGGTGAAGTCCCCTTCTGTTTTTGTCTTTTATGCACCAAGCTTCGTTCTAGCTAAGAAACCTTTGTCTAAGCAAAGATCATCACGATTTCCTTTATGTGGGGTTTATGTTTAGAACTTACATCTTTGATCTTTATTCCAAATGGGTTTTTTAAAACCTGATTTACAAGTATAAAATCTGTTTTAAAAAAGGTTTTGAACATAAATATAAAAGATGTTTAAGCCTGACTTTTTATAAATATACTCAAAATTTCAGACTATAAGAATCAAATACCTTAAATATCTGAGACTTTACCTAACAGAGCTACAGTATGAGACCCTGTTCCAAAATAAACAAACACAAAATGATCTGTCATTAAAATTAATGATCTATCAGTTGACAACCTGTTGTGGAATAATATTTTGGTGGACTGTGAAGATGTGTCACTCTGATTGGTTTAATAAAAAGCTGGACAGCCCATAACTATGCAGGATTTCCAGGCAGAGAGAACACTGGGAAGAAGAAGGAGGAGATGCCAGGAGATGCAGAGGAAGCAACATGGGTAATACAGAGTACAGGTAACCAAGCCACATAAAAGAACATAGACTGAAAGATAGGGGTTAATTTAAGTTATAAGAGCTAGTTAGAAACAAGCCTAAGCTATTGGCTTCATAATTAATAATAAGTCTCAGTGTTGTTATTTAGGAGCTGGCTGGCGGGACAGGGAAAGACTGGCTACAACAACCAATGTTTTCTCTCAAATGTGTAAAACAAACATGGAAATCACCTTCACATAAGGAGGAAGTGTTATGCTGTCACCGGAATCTGATCTCAATTTGTCTGTTGTGTCTTTGGGATCCTAATTTTCTTCTTCTTCTTTTTTTTTTTTTTTTTTTTTTTTTGAGACAGGGTCTCATATAGTCTATGGTGGTATTTTATTTGTGCTGAAATGTGATTTTATTTGTATGTTAATAAAGTTGCCTGGAGATCAGAAGCCACAGCGAGCCATAAGCGGGAGTCAGGCGGTGGTAGCACATGCCCTTAATCTGATCACATGGCAGGCAGAGTCTCTGTGGTCAAGGACACATCCAAAGCAACTTTTAATCCCAGTACCAACCATAGAGACCTGGAGGTCTGTATAGACAGACAGTGATGAGGAAATCATGTGGTTGGGTTTACAGCCAATGAGAAGGCAGAAAAGAAAGGCAATAAAAAGACAGGACACGCCGGGCGGTGGTGGCGCACGCCTTTAATCCCAGCACTTGGGAGGCAGAGCCAGGCTGATCTCTGTGAGTTCGAGGCCAGCCTGGGCTACCAAGTGAGCTCCAGGAAAGGCACAAAGCTACACAGAGAAACCCTGTCTCGAAAAACCAAAAAAAAAAAAAAAAAAAAAGACAGGACACAGGAAGAAGGTCTCTCTCTCAGGGGAAGGACGGCAGAGAGTGGTAAGATAAGGTGGTCTTAGCTCTTGGCTATTGCTCTGATCTCTGGGCTTTTAACTCTGCATTTGGTTCTGTGTTTCTTATTTAATAAGACCGTTTAGAATTTCATCTTTAATAGTCTAAGCTGGACTTGATTTGTTCTGGAACCAAGGCAGGCATGAATTCAGCCTCCTGCTCTATGTCCCAAGTGCAAGGACTTATGAGCATGTGCCATCACACCTAGCTTGGAACCCTAAAGCTATATGCCTAAGGACAATGCAGCATATAAAGAGAGGAGTTGAGTCACTCTTTAGTAGAAATGAAAATGTGTATGAAAGGAAGGTGAAAAAGGAGACCTCCCCCACTGAAGATGCTATGAACAACCTCAACTTTAGGGAAGAGCACTGGAAAATGTCTCTTTAAAACCTTTCACATCACTATAGCCTTTCAAGAGTCTCCACCTCCCAGGGACATGAACACCTCAGCCTCCAGTATGGGCTATGGCACTTGCCAAGTTCCTTCATCTTCCATTCCCCTAAGAACATGACACCTCTCCTCTGGCCACATGTTCCAATGACAGCTACCTTTAAACGCTGCAAAACACCTAGAGGCCCATTACCTGGGGAAGTGATTAACTTTCTGTGCTTCAGAAAGGGTTCGAAGTAAGAAGGGCTTCAGGTGGGATCCTGTCCACATCAGGTTATAGTCAGTGCTGCTCGGGTGAACCTAGTCACAGAAGACACATGGAAAACAAACAAACAAAAATAAGCAGCAGCCTGTCTCCAGAGGAGCAGTGACAGAGAAGGTCAATGGTTTCTCATCTACAGAGGACTCTCGGCATGACCCAGTTACTACATACAAGCCCATTACCGCAGCAGAGTAGCATAGCAAACCATGTAATGAGGGTTAAAAGAAAGGGAGAGCAGGGAGGTCCCAAACACAACCAATAAAATAAATCAACCCTTCTGAACAATGATGAATCAATGAATCAATGATGTCTAATACACTTACATATCACAGTATGCCTCAAAACTGCACTCCAGACTCCTTTTCCTCAGACCTCCCTTATGTCCTTGTAGATCAAAACTAAAGCCAGACTTGGAGGACTCAGTGGTTAAGAGTATGTACTGTTCTTGGGAAGGGCCTAGGTTCAATTCCCAGCACCTACACTGGGTGGCTCATAACCACCTATAACTCCACGTAGAGGGGGCGCTGATGCCTCTGGCCTCTCTGGGCACCTACACTCTCATGCATACACCCACACACAGACACGTAATTAAAAACTAAAACAGTAAATCTAAGAAAAAGTTTTAAACCCTAGACTTTCTTTAATCATTCATTAGAATTCATCTGTCCATTCATTATTAACTGTGTGCTCTGCCCATGTGACACACTAGGACAATGACAAATGCTGGAGGTAGAAAAGCAACGAGACAGGACATGAACAGTGTGAGGTCTCCAAGCGCCCCCTATTGGTACCAACCTAGAATAAGCAGCTAGTGACCAGACTTTCATCAGTGGTCTCTCAGTAGTAGTGGACTGTGCAGCATCTGTACCTGTCCCTTTCAATGACAACATCTTGTTTTCGCAGATTTCTTAGGGGGATAATTTGCTCCTGAATATTAAAGCACCTGCCAGTCACCCATCCACCCTCTTCTCCACTCCAGATCCATGACCTAAGCTGGCCCAACAATTCTATCACCAGAAAAAGGCACAAGGACAATGAATGGAGTCCAGTAACTTCCACAGCAGTGTGTTGAGATAGACCTAGAGAGTCCTGCCCTTCAGTCCCTAAGGCTGCTGTGGCCTCTCCCCTTCTAAGGAAGCCTCTGCTTCTATGAGCCACCCTCTCCATAGCACTCTGAAATTCTGTCTTGGTTCCAGTTACAGGGTCTGCTTCTGTTTTGTGCAACCAAAGAACCCCAAAGAGATATCAGGTAACTCCTGATGGGTGACTCTGCCCAAATCTAAGATCATCACAAGAAAAGGGGAGAGGGAGATGCTGTGGAAATGCTTCCCATGTACCACAAGGAGAAACTGCTGGTAGTACCAAGTTCTGCAGAGCCTCTAATCACTGGTCCCGTGCGCTTCCTAGCGCGGCCTCTGCGGATGGATAAAGTCAGTTAGGTAGCTAGGATTTCAGCTTTTGAGGCGATCAGGTGAGGTGAGGTCATAAAAATGAGCTTACTTCATGAAATCCATGGGCTGTCAGAATGCTTCGCACCAGGCGACTGTCCGTTCTCACAATCTTATAAGACAAATGATAACGCTCTAAACAAAAATACAGAATCAAGTTCAGTAGCCAGAAAGTTGAATTGCAAAGACAAAAATAAACAGCAACATGGAAACTTGATTAATGCACTCAATGGTGTTATACTGCTGCCCTTAAAGTGACTATAAATCAGTTGAGGATACTTAGACCAAGGCTTCCTTTAAATGCATTTTTAGTATTGGATTGTGATGGGGATTTGTGCAGCTAAGGCGTGTGTGGAGGACATGGGACAACTCTGTGCAGCTGGTTCCCTCCTCCCTTCCTTGGGCTCCAGGGATTGAACTCAGGTCCTCAGGCCTGCAGGACAAGCACTCCATACTCTGAGCTATCTTGCCAGCCAGAGAGCAAGAGTTCTTAAGCTAAGAGATGGTGGGGCTAACTTAGTACAGAAAGGGGAGCAGACCTGTATCATCTTTGTTTTCACTACTTTCCAGGTGGAATTTAACAATGCTTTCCAGGCGGTGGTGGCGCACGCCTTTAATCCCTGCACTTGGGAGGCAGAGGCAGGAGGATCTCTGTGAGTTCGAGGCCAGTCTGGTCTTCAAAGTTGAGTTCCAGGACAGTAGGGTTACACAAAGAAACCCTGTCTCAAAAATAAACAAAAAACAAACAAACAAAGCAATGCTTTCCATGAGGAGTGTAGGCAACCAAAGCAGGAAGCGTAAGAGTGCTGTGGGCCTGCCACCAGAGACGCTAGGCGTCAAGTTCACCTCACAGTTGGTACAGTGTTCACAGTACTTACAAGTTATGGTAGTTAGCAAACTAGTGCACTAAGAAAAACTACGTATGTCTTGAATCTGGGGGTTGGGTTACATTTTTATTTTTTAGTTTCTTGACACAAGGCTATACTAGTAGCTTAGGCTGGCCTAATACTTGCTGTGTAGTCCATACTAGCCTCAAACATGTACTCCTGCATTCAAGAATTAGAGGCATGCACCACCACATCCAGCTATTTGTCTTTTTAATATTTTAATTACTATAATTCAATACAATTCATTTCCTTTCTAACTATTTGTCTACTTTTCCATCTTAAAATCATTACTCTGGGAAAAAGTCCTTAGACTTTTCTAGACTGAGAAGTAGGTCCACTATCCTTAAAAGACAAAGGGCCCCTGCTCCAGACAGCCCTCTATGTCCTCAAATGCTGATTACCAGACATCTTAGACCAGAGGTCTCTCCAATAGGAAAAAGCCAGCAGGAACCTCCAAATGCCCCTTTAAGACAGGCCCATACTACCAAGCCAGCTTGGCACCAGCCTCCTGCCCTTGTGAACATTTCCTACTGGCCCCTGGAGACAGAATGTTTTCCTTGATCCTGTCTGATAGAAAAATCTGTAATCACGTGAGCATTTACTCTGCGCTATGACACTAAATCTTCCTATATGCCCCTACAAACTGAGAACGTTAGCTAAGAATTGTATAGAAATTCTTTTTGCTATTTTTTTTTTTTTTTTGAGACAAAGTTTACTCCAGCTCAGGCCTCAGTCCCCCAAGTGTTGAGATCAGAGGCACAAGCCTGCACACCTGGCTCCGGACCAGTACTTTTAAAGGACTGCATCCTAAACAAGTCTGAATGAGAACAGTACAGATATCTATTTGCAAATAGCACAATGTTCAGCCCCATCATCAAAGACAACTATGTTTTTTAAGAATTTATATGGAAAGCTTCATAAATCCCTGCTGCTCCCACAGACACATTAGGGGGCCTACTATAACCCTTGGTATGCACTCTATGCAAAGATGAATCATAAAGATGGGCGTGGACAAGCCAGACTTTCTTCTAGAGCCCAACCACAAGCTTTTCCCAGCAGCCCCATTACGTTGTCTTTACAACATCACTATAAGAAGAACAGGGCAGAATCCTATGCATTTGTTTTCCTGCAGAAGAATGTCAAGAGCAGCGCAGAGTGCTGCAGACTGTAAGCTGGGAGGCCTGTACCATCCTGCTAGACCCAGAAGACAGAGATGTTCAAAACTGATTAGAAACATGTCACAACGAGCTTGAGTGGGCTCTCGAGGGACAAGTTTGAGACAATCTAACATAAAAGTGACGAAGCAACAGCCAGATTGTACTGCAGCTACAAAAGTAATCGTAAATCCCACGCACAAGACAGGGAGGCACTATGCTGGTTTGCTTCTGCTGTTCTAACAACCACGCTGGGCAGCTTAACACGAACGTGCAGCCCCCCACGGGAACACAGGCCCCACAGTCTACAGCAAGGCTGGGCAATCAGGCTGTTCCCTTCTGCAGGCTCCAGGTGAGCTCTGGGTCCTTCACGATTCAGCTTCCAATGGCCACCTGCATTCTTTCACTCGGTGCTCTGTGGCTGTGCTCCCTGTCTTTCACTCGGTGATCTGTGGCTGTGCTCCCTGTCTTTCACTCGGTGATCTGTGGCTGTGCTCCCTGTCTTTCATTCAGTGCTCTGTGGCTGTGCTGTCTTTCAAAGGTAACGATGGCAGGTCTAGTCTTTTCCACCTTGTATCACTCTGGCCCTGCTGGCTCCTCCTTCCATGTTAAGGAATCCTTCGGATGCATTAAACTGGACACTCTGCGCTAATCCAGGGTAATCCTCTAACTTGAAGGTCAACCAATTAGCAACTTTAATTCCCCTTTACTATAAAGGTTTATATATACAGGTTCCAGAGATTTATACTTCTCTCTCATGCAAAATAAATTCAACCCATCCCAACATCCTCATCAACTCAATCCAAAGTCTAAAAATCTCATCCAAATTTATCAGCTCAAAATTCTCAAATCTCATCATCTATATTAGTATGATGCACTTGGGACAAAACTGCTCTCCACCAGTGGCCCTGAAACAAATTATTTGATAATATGATAATATGATTCACTTGGGACAAAACTGCTCTCCACCAGTGGCCCTGCAACAAATTATTTGATAATATGATAATATGATTCACTTGGGACAAAACTGCTCTCCACCAGTGGCCCTGAAACAAATTATTTGCTCCACAAATACAATAAATAGAACTCCAGCTACATGGAGGCTGGTTCAAATTCAGACAATTTAAAGATGAAAAAAAAAGAGTCCCAGTATGGATTTATAGATTCAAATTTGGCAAGTTAAACTGGCATTTGTCTCCAGGTCTTAGGAGGAGCTCTGTGATTTGCAGTGTGCCCATGGGCCTGAGGCTCCACCTCTGGAGTAAGCCTCACGCCTGTCTGCAGCTGAGCAGGGTCGTCATTATGTTTCTTGTCTGTGGAATGTGGTGGCCTCACAGCAGCTTCATTTCCTCTGGATGCTGTCTGTTCCCTTCAGGGCAAGCTGGCAGTCTACTTGTTGGTAAAACGTTCTAAAGAATCCTGCAGGTCCCTTACACGTGGCCTCCCTCGAGATAATAAAGGAGTCCTCCACAGACCTTCCTCAATAAGCCATGTCTAGATGCTCTAGTCCTTGGCTGGCCGCTGTCCTTTCCCACCCTGAGCCCCCAAGAGCACACAACAAGGAAGTTGTCCTTCCCACAGCCTGTCAATCTCACCCTCTTCTTCCCTCCAAGGAACTTCTGAATTATCTCCTGATCGTGTGGGTTGATGAGGAACCTTAATTCCATCTATAACCGCATTCCCCTTTGAATACATCACAGTCACAGGTTACGGGAATGAGGAGATAGTCATCTTTTGGTGGCGGAGGATTACTCTGCCCACTACAAACAGAAAAGCTCCTGTTACAGAAAATCCAGGTCATAAATGTAGACAGAACTGGCAGTGTAGCTCCCAGTTGGTAGAATGCTAGCAAGCTCGAAGCCCTGAGTTAGACCCTCAGCACTGCATAAACCAGGTGTGATGGTGAGCATTTATAATCCTGGCACTCAGGAGACAGAAACTCAAGGTCATCCTCAGCTACATATCAAGTTCAAGGTCAGTCTGAGCTAACCCGGCTTCAAAAGAAAATTAATTAATTTTGTGGGACTAGGGAAATGGCTCAGTGAGTAAGGCTTGCTGTGAAAACAGAATCTGAGCTCAAATATCCAGCACGCACATAAAAGCTGGGCATGGCACTTCATGCTTAATCCAGAATTGGGAGGTAGGGACAAATGGATTCCAGAGATCACTGACCAGCCAGCCTAGACAAACGATCAGCTTGAGGTTCAGCAAGAAGCTGTGAAGGTGTGGGGTGATAGAGGAAAATACCTAAGGTCTTCCTCTGGCCTCTGCAAAGACACACAAAGACACAGACACAGACACGCGCACACACACACACACACCAATTTAAACAAAAACATGGAAAAATATATCAGTTTACAAAAACCATTAAGAGTAGTGACTCAGAGAAGCATCAGTTGGTACAGGAAAGAGACTACTGGGAGACAGGATGCTCATACATCTCAAAGTATCACTCCAGAGAGTGTTTATAAAAAAAAAAAAAAAAAAAAAAAAAAAAAAAAAGTCGGGGAGACACCTTCACAAAGAAACAACCTGATGAACACTATCTTAACCAAATGACCAAACTCAAAGTCACTAGTAATACAAAATAATGCCACTGTAGTAGAATATTATTTTAAGGTGTGTTACTTTTGTTTATGTTGCATTTGTTTAACTCTGTGAAGCTGTGTTACTGCGCCTGTGTAAACACCTGATGGTCTAATAAAGAACTAGCCAATAGCAAGGCAGGAGAAAGGACAGGCAGGGCTGGCAGACAGAGAGTATATATATGAGAAAACTGGGAGGAGAGAGCTAAGACCTAGCAGCCAGAGGAGGAGGGCTAGCCACCCAGCTACACAGCCAGCCACAGAGTAAGAGTAAGATTTACAGAAGTAAGAGAACAGGAAAAGCCCAGAGGCAAAAGGTAGTCGGAATAAGTTAAGGAAAGCTGGCAAGAAACTAAGCCAAGCTAAGGCTGGGCA
>CABHPR010129539.1:0-14877 GCA_902168415.1 Peromyscus melanophrys | reverse complement strand
GATTTATGTGGGAGTTGGGTAAAGAGTAAAAACAAACGGCAGCAGCAGCCATGTGCTTCCCTCAGTGATACACTGGCAAGCATACAACTTCACCAAACAAATTCCTGCACAGTCAGAAAAATCTGGATCTAAGCATGCGGAACAGAGGACAGTAATAATCAAACCTGAGAATACCTGGGGCTGGCGAGACGGCTCAGAGGGTAAGGGTACCTTACCTGTCACCAAGCCTAAAGACCTGAGTTCAATCCCCATGACCTGCATGGTGGAAGGGGAGATGTGATTTCCCTCAAGCTGCCCTCAAAAAAAAAAAAAAAAAAAAAAAAAAAAAAAAAAAAAAAAAAAAAAACCCTCAAAGTTAATAAAAATGTAACTCTTTAAATTATAAAGAGTATCTGTAAAACGAGCCCAGAATTTTTGAAAGAACAATACCATGATGGACAAAAATAAAAGAACTTGGGAAGCAGCTGCAGGGTAAAACAAACAGAAGAAATAATGACAAATGTCATCTTTGGTCAGATCCTGAATAGAAAAAAGCAGAACAAAACGCCGCAAAGGACAAACCGCAGCAATGGGGAAGTAGCACTGGGCTGAAGGTCGGAAAAAACATTCCCCCAGTGCCGCCCACTCCGTCCCACGGCAGGGCCCCGGTGCCCACTCTGTCCCACGGCAGGGCCCCAGTGCCCACTCTGTCCCATGGCAGGGCCCCCGGTGCCCACTCCGTCCCACGACAAGGCCCCAGTGGCCACTCCGTTCCACGGCAGGGCCCCAGTGCCCACTCTGTCCCATGGCAGGGCCCCCGGTGCCGCCCACTCCGTCCCACGACAAGGCCCTAGTGCCCACTCCGTTCCACGGCAGGGCCCCAGCTCTCAGGAGCCGCCTTCTGAAAAAGGAATTAGGCCCAGCTACTTCTCTAACAGCTCCGAGACCGAAGCTAACTTGGCCAAATGCTCATGTCACAGAGACAAAGACTACGTACTCTTTCATCTTGCCTAAAGATGTTCACGAAAGATATTTAGGAAAATGAAAGCAAATTGAGATCTTTTACTTATCACAACTGCTATCACAAACATCTCCACTTCTGCATGCACAAAACCAAAACAAGCCTGCCAGGTGTCCTGTGCCTGTGACCTCAATACTCAAGAGACTGGGGCGGGAAGAAGTGAGTTCAAACCAGTCTGAAGGACACAGCAAGACCTTATCTCAACAAAAGCTGGAGGCAGGAATGACACCCACCTCTGTGTTCGCCTCAGCACCGACCACTGGGAAGTGACTGGAGGTGGGTGGGAAATGAGAGATTCGTATTTGAGGGCAACAGAAGAAACAGTAAGAGAGGATGATACAGGAGCAGAGTGGCCAGGGTTGTTAACACTTCCTGCCTGGACTCTCTCATCAATTATATCATTTCTCTAGCCTCAGTTTCCTTCTCTGTAAAATGGAGTTGACAGTAACATGAGTTACCTTACAGGGCAGGTACAAACAAGTATTCTCGGGAGCTCTAGAACAGCTGTTACGTAGTAAAAGTTATTTTATATAGTAAAATAAAAACAAGTGTATAGTAAAATAAAGCTGTATATTTTAATACTTGGTATCATACAAGGTAAGTTGTATACCTGATATAACAAACGAATTATTTTTCTTTTCAGAATGCTGTTGTATATGTATTTGTACGCAGTATGTGTGTATACATGTACATGTGTGAACTAGAGAGAGTACCCAGAGGCCAGAGTCAGGAGTCCTGCTCTATTACCCTCCATCTTATTCCCTTGAGACACAAAACCTGGAGCTGGGCTCGCAGCCAACAAGCCCTAATAATCCTGTTTGTGCCCCTGTTTGTGCTCTGGGGTTACCAGAGCAGCACACAACCATGCTGCTTTTATGTAGGTGCCGGGGACTCAAACTTATGTCCTTCCTCATGCCTGCAAGCATTTTGACCTACTAAGCCATCTCCCCAGACTCCACTTAGGGGAACCCAAGGACCAGATCCAGCCTAAAGATACACTCTTTCACCTGTGGTTTTAAATAAATGTGAATTAGAAATTAGCTTTGAAAACTGAAAAAAAAAAAAACCCACAAATCTAGATTGCTAAGCTTTTCTCTAAAATCCTGCCATCCGCAGGACAATTAACTTTACGTGTTGATGTGACTGAGCAACATTATGTCCAGACACACAGTCATTTCTGAGAGCGTCTAGCATTTAAGTCTGTGGGCTGAGTGGAGCAAGCTGCCATCTCCAGTGGGGTGGGCATCACTCATTCCATTGCGGGCTTAATGAGAGGGGTAAAAGTGTTCTCGCTCTCCTCCCTCCCTCTCAGCCTCGCCTCTCTCTTCCCCCAGATTCACAAGCTGGAATTGTAACTGCAAACTCAACCCGCCCAACTGCCCAAGAAGGAAGAACCACCTGCGCCCGTGTATTCATCCATGTCAAAACAAAAGACCTGATCCTTTGGCTACCAACAAACTGCCAAATATCCTGCTTTTCAACCTCTGAAGAACCTTCCCATCAGTTCTACCACAGGACTGAAATTTCAGCTTCCCTAAATGCTCACCTGTACCCCAAGAAGCAACATGAAATGCTAGTTCAAGGTTGGCCACAACAGAGCAGACAAAAACAAGAAACCCAGTGTTAGCATAGGGGAACCCCGACAGTGCTGACATCCCTAAGGGGGTCAGAAAACATAGCATGAGGCAGAGCGGTGGGGTGGCTCAGTGCTCCTGCAGAGGACTCAGGGTCGGCTCCCAACACTCACAGGGTAGCTAAAAACATCTGGCAACTTAGGACCCAGGAGGTCTTCTGCCTACACCCGCACTTTATAAACACAGTGCACTCACATACAGACAAGATACTAAAACATAAAATTAAAACAAAAAATAAAAAATAGCATGGGGCTGTGAATGGTGTTGTGCACCTAAAATCCCAGCACTTGAGAGACTGAGGCAGGAGGATCCAGAATTTACGATCAGCCCAGGCTACAGCATGGGAACCCAGAAGGAAGATATAATGATACATTTGATTTTCACTGAGCCAGCAAGAGAGCGCAGCCATCTGAATTCAATCACAGGAACCCACACAGTGGACGAGAATCAACGCCTGAAAGGCGTCCTCTGACCATGCATCCTCTCTCTATTCATATATATAAACAAATACTTTTTTTAAAATACCAGAATAAACTCTTCAATGGCTTCACAGTGGAGTTGTGCCCTACTATACCCGAGTTGTTCAGGACAGTATTCACCAACCACATCTGACATTTGAAATGTGACTAGAATAACAAAGCACCAGAACTTTTTCTTTTTCTTAACTTTAACTGACTAAATTTCAATTTTTAAGATGGAATACTTAATAAACTAGTGTGGTGGCACAAGTCTGAGATCCCAACACTGAGGAAGTGGAGATAAGAGAGCAGAAGTTCAAAGTCATCTTTTAGCCAGGTCCAGGTCATAATGGGCTATATGAAACTCTGTATCAAACATAAACAAACTTAAAATAAATGAAATGCATGCCTGATTAACTTTAGAAAATGAGCCAGGGTGTAGCTCGGTGGCAGAGAGCATGATCTGCAGGTAAAAGGTCTGGGCTCAATCCCCAGGACCAAAACACAAAAACCAAGAAGACCAGAGGCTGCAAAGCTCCAGGCCGGCCTGTACTACAGAGCAAGACCCTGTCTAAACAAACAAATGTTAGAAAACAGTCGTGAAACAACTCTATGAATTGATGTTTTCAACTACAATGTTTATGAAGTCTAACACAGGTCAAATACCTCCAGAAAGAATTTTGGACCAAATTGAGATACCACTGTAAGTATGAAAAGCATATTCAATATAAAATATTGTAATTTTTTATATTGAGTAAATGTGAAAAATTATTATATTTTTTAGCTGGAGTTAAATAAATTATTAAAGCTAACTTCACCTTTCCAATTTAAAATTACATATGTAGCTTGCATCACACTTCAAGTGCTAGTCTGCAAAAATACAAATTTGCTAAATGGACATGTTGGGAAGATTTTACAACGATGTTCATTCTATGAGATACTTACTTTCAGTTGGAAATACCTGTGTTAACACTAAAAACCAATCCTATTTACATGTGAAAGGACATACAATCGGGGAGGGAGTTATATGGGAGGAAAAGCCATATTCCTAGAGTATCTCACAAAAACAAAGCATAGAAACCGTACAGAACCAAATTAAAACTTTCAACAGATATAGAGAACTGTGAAGCCAGCATGTAACACTACAGGATCAGCAGGACATAGCTAATGGCCCAGATAACTTCTCAGAGGGCTTTAACTACTTAAGATCTGAGCAGACTGCATGACCTACTATTTTAGAGAAGAGTGTTTCATAAAAAATTTTTTTAAAAAGGCATACATTAACAAAAGACATTAAAACTCTCATTTACATAAAAGGTGAAAAAAATAAACCTCAAAGAACTTATGGAAATACAGAACAAATAACGAGACAAATTTAATAGCTTTTCCTTCCTTCGTTTGTCCAGCTGGGTCTTGCTGCGAAGCCCAAACTGCCCTCCAACTCAGAATCCTCCTGCCTTAGCCTCCATAATGCTGGCTACAGACAGGAAGCAGCGGTCCCTTTATCTATGGAAATGTGTAATGAAGAAGACTCGTGAGCTGCAGAAAACACTAACAGCTTGAACAGCGGGATGACAGTGGGATGAACACTATTTTCCAGTCAATGGAAGTTACTCCGGGGGGAAGGAGGGGGTCTGTTTATTGCCATGGAATACAAAGGTTGGTTTATTTGTTTGTTTGTTATGGGACAAACAGAGCAAAAGAAGCATATTTTGAGGGGATTATTACTTATTTACTTCTTGTTTTATCCACATTTGCATTTTGGTCAAATCATATTTAAGGGATTTTCTCAGCAGTCTTCAGTCATTAAGGCTTAGAGGAAAATGAATAAATCCTGTCCCTTTAAAAGGTAACCTAGCAACTTGCTGAGGGGATTAGAGCACAAGGACCCTTGGGAAGAGAGGAACAGTCAAATCCCAAAAGTAAGTCTATAGTTCTCTCTGAAATCGCTTGTTATGAGGTCATTTAAAAATAGAGCAGCCCCTATTCAGCAAGTGGAATAAGCAGCCTAAGTTCTGATTGCCTGTTATGTACCAGACATTAAACAATCTCATTTGATCCTATGATGCCTGCCAGACAGAGACTGTCCCCATTTAACTATCAGTGAACCTAGCGAAGAGACTTGAAGTGATCTGTCCAAGACACACTACTTCATGCCCAAGCTGAGACATGAACTAATGACCAAGAACACAAGTATGGACTCGCCACTCCACCTGACAGTGCTGATCCACATCATCATAAGCTCTGGCGGCAGCTACAGCTTAACCGTGAGACTCAGAGCTCAATCCATCCACACCTCAAAGGCATAGAAACGGCCAAGTTAATCCTAAAATTAGGTGGAAGTGCAAAGAAACTTGAACAACCAAAACAATCCTGAAGAAGAACAAAGAATTCAGTCCCCCATTTCAAAACTTAACACAAGCTGAGGGTGGCTGTGCATGCAATTCCAGCACTCAGAGGCAGAGGCAGGACCGGGAGAGAGCTCAGCAATGAAGAGCACTTGATGATCGGCACAGCACCCAGATCCAGTTCCCAGCATGCACTCAGTGGCTCACAACTATCTTTAAATCCAGTTCTAGGGGCCCCATCTCTCTTCTGACTTCTAGGGGCACTGCACACACATGGAGAGCATATAGACATGCAGGAAAAACACTCATACATATAAAATAAAAATAAATAAATTTTTAAAGAATAATTAAGTGGTAGTGACACATGCCTTTAATCCCAGTACTCAGGAGGCAGAGGCAGGTGGATCTCTGAGTTCGAGGCCGGCCTGGTCTACAAATCAAGTTCCAGGACAGCTAGGGCTACACAGAGAAACCCTGTCTCAAAAAATAAAACAACAACAACAAAAAAAGAATAATTAAGTGTCTAGACCAATGCCATATTAAGAGTACAGAAACAAATTGACAAATGGATAGTGAAGAGATTTTTGACAATAGTGCCATTCAATAGGAAAAGAACAATCTCTTAAACTAATTGTGCTAGGACAACTATATGTCAACACAAAAAAGAATGGTGGCAGACTCTACCTAACACTATAAAAAACAAATTCAAGGTGGATCAAAGACTATTCAGCTCCAAATATAAAACCTTAACCATAAATCACACAGAAAAATTCAATTTGGGTTAGGCTGTGGCTTCTCAAACACAATTATTAAAGGCATAAAAAACAAAAAATAGATAAATCAGATGCCATCAACACTAAAAACCTGCTACTGAGGAAGCAAAGCCTGCAGAAATAACCTATAAAATAGGGGGAAGTTAACACCATACATCTGATACGCTCGCACAACACAGTAATAACAAAGCTCAATTTGTAAAATAGGGGCAAAGTCTTGAACAGATATTTCTTCAAAGAAATACAAATAGCAAAATACACATGTAAAGATTTCCAGTGCTGTTAGGCATTAAGGAAATGAAAATCAAAACCATAATGAGGAACCACTTCACAGTCTCCAGATGACTCTAAACTATAAAACAAAATGTCTAGCAGCTGATGAATGGATAAATAAAATGTGGTATATCCATTCAATGGAATATTATCCAGCTAGAATGTGAAGGACAACATGAATGGACTGTGAAAACATGCTACATGAAAGAAGTCAGACACAAAGGCCATGTATGGTATGATTCCATTAGTGGTTCTCAACCTTCCTAATGCTGTGACCCTTTAATACAGTTCCTCATGTTGTGATGACCCCAAGCATAAAATTATTTTTGTTGCCAGGCAGTGGTGGCGCACGCCTTTGATCCTAGCACTCGGGCAGGAGGCAAAGCCAGGCAGATCTCTGTGAGTTTGAGGCCAGCCTGGTCTACAGAGCAAGTTCCAGGACAGGCTCCAAAACTACACAGAGAAACCCTGTCTCAAAAAACAAAAACAAAAACAAAATTTTTGTTGCTACTTCATAACTGTAATTATGTTATGACTGGTAATTGTAAATACTTTTGGAAACAGAGGTTGCCTAAGGGGTCTCAAGCCACACGTTAAGAAGCACTGATTTATATGGAATATACGGAATGGGAAAATGCAGAGAAACAGAGAGATTAGTAGTTGCAAGGTGTTGTGGTATAGAGGAAGACAGAAGGGCTGCTTGAATGCACGGAGGGCTTACTTTGTGGATGAAAATGTCCTCAAACTAGACACTTGTGATAAATGTGAATGAATAAATGCCAATTAATTCTCCAATCTAAAATAGTCAAAATGGTAAGTTCTGGTATGTGCAAATAACTACAATTGGAAAAATAAACATACACATAATTTTGAGAAACTTAGGAAACAATTTAAGAAACTATGAATAATATTTCATGTAACAACCCAATGCATGTTCTCACAGCTAAGGCCCCTCCCTGTCTGTATGACAGACTAACTTTTTCTAAAGTGTCCAGGGTCATGCTCAGATCTTCCCTCTATGGGAGAGGTTACACCTACCTCCAATTACTCGAATATTGTTGTCCTTTGTCAAAATAGCCTCAGCATGGAAAACCAAAACTGGAATCCTCCTGCAGCCTCCAGTCCACATGATACATGGGTGATCCCTACAGGCATAATAAGATGCTTCATTAATTCACAGCTCAAAATGTGAACTAACAGCTGAAGTAGATGACTATGGTTGTCCCTACCCAGTACTTGTAACTAAACAGAACTGTCACAGTATTTCACTTCACCCTCTTGCCCGCTATGAGCAGAAGCAGCAGGGTCTCAGTTACTTGCCTGAGGTCATACAACTGTCAAGTGTAAGAGGAGAGAATTAGATGACTGTTTTCTTCCAGTGCCTTGCTACATAATCAGTCAGTAAAGTTCTGTAGTGTGAGCACGTTAACTCCTTCAGCGTGTAAGCGAATCCATTCCTTACATGGATTAAAATCCATAAGACTCACTCTCTGAAAAATCTCACATGATCACAAAAGCTAGACCACAGAGTGCAGGGCCAGCCTATAGCCTCCCAATCCAAACTTACACCAGCCACAGCCTAGCCGGGACACATGTCTCAGAGCCTGGACAGCCTTGGGTCTTGCCTTGAGCTACCCAAGCTTTACAGTGAAGAAAGCACTTTATCGAGTTCATCCCCCGTTTGCTAGTCACAGGACTCGGATGCTTGCTGTTCTTGAGGATGGAAGTAGATGAGGGAGTGATCTCAGTCAGCTTGCTAGTGCTGTGGTAAAACACGAAGACCAAAAACGACTCGGGAAGAAAGGTTTTCTTCCAGCTCACGTGTCCTGACAACAGTCCATCCCCGAGGGAAGCCAAGGCGGGGAAATCAAGCAGGGCAGGAACCAGGAGACAGGAACTGAAGTCTATCCGTAGGGGTGCTGCTGACTGGCTTACTTCTCCTGGCTTGCTCAAGGACCCAGGACCACCTGAGGTGGACCCTTCTACATCAATTATTAACCAAAAAAATGTCCCCATAGACTTGCCTACAGACCAGTCTCATAGGGGCATTTTCTCAGTTGAAGTAACCTTTTCCTAGATGATCTGAACTTACATCAAGTTGAAAAACAAACCTAACCAACACACACCCATTTGAGAGAAATGGCATTTACAGAGTCTATTTTTTTTTTTTTTAGCAAGATGGATGTTTTGTTTATTTGTTTTTGTTTCGTTTTTCAAGACAGGGTTTCTCTGTATAACAGCTCTGGCTGTCCTGGAACTTGCTCTGTAGACCAGGCTGGCCTCGAACTCACAGAGCTCCACCTACCTCTGCCTTCAAGTGCTGGGATTAAAGGCGTGCACCACCATTGCCTAGGGCAAGATGGATTTTGTGTATGTAGTTTGCTTGCTTTTGATCTTAAATACATGTAAAATGTAGGCATGGGCCCAGACAATTTCTCTTCTGTCCAAATAAAGTTCTACACTACATTTCCTTCTGTGTCAGGAGACACAGGAAAAATAGGCAGAGTCTGGAAAGTAGAAGTCCTTGACAGTCTGGCACTAGCTCCAGACTGGTACCACTGTGCCTTCACATTTACAAACAATAGATTACATGCAGTTATGAATGCCCGACAAGACTCGGCACCACAATGAACAGATCCACAGCTGCGAAGGCCAAGTCCCTGGCTGTGAAAGGCAAATCCCTGACAGAGACTCTGTCCACTCACAGCCAGTGAAAAGACAAAAAGGAAGGAATTACTGAGGCAATTATTAGTAAAGTAACCTAAAAAGCACTTCAACTAGATGTCATTAAAAGCCGTGTTCCACGACAGAGGTCAATTTCAATAAAAAATAAACACTTTCTCCTAAAGAAAAATAAAGCAAAACAAAAACTGTGACACTCGCACCAGATAGTGCTAAAGGGAAAAAATTCAAAATGATTTGGAAACTAAAAATTAGAAATTTAAATCATTAATTCATTTATACCTGAAACTGGCATACATTAAGAAATCTGCTTTGTTAGGTATGAAAGAACAAAGTATTTGGATGCTTATCTATTGTCATCTTACGTGTATGAATGTTTGCCAGCATGTGTATATATGCACCACATGTGTGCCTGGTGTCTTTGGAAGCCAGAAGGTGGCGTCAGACTACCTAGAACTGGAGCTAGAGAAGGTTGTAAGCTATTGCCTGGGTGCTGGGAAGTGAACCCAGGTCCTCTCAAAGAGCAGCCAAAGTGGTTACCTGCAGAACCCTCTCCCCAGCCCCATAACAAAGCTTGTGAATGATCCTCACTGAAACAAACCAACTGTATGGCTGACCTGATGAGATCCTAAGAACATGCTCACTCCTGGGAGGCAGCCTACGGAACTCAAAGACAGATGCGAAGCAGCTGCAGCAGCCTGCTGCTGTCTTCCTCACACCAGCGCCCCCATTAAAATGCCTTCCCTTGCTGCTGACCTTAAACTTACACAACGCCACCTTACAGAATAGAAATTAAGGTTACTAACATTTTTTCAGTGACTAAAGAAGCCTTACATCAAGTTCTTACATGGAAGTTGCCACAGCTACATCTAAATTTGTATTTGGGGCGCCCAAGCTACAGAAGAGTTTCTGTATATTTGTTATCTGAAATAATGCTATGTAAAACAAGGACAGAGTCATTAGTTAGCTTCAGTTGTCAACATCACACACCTAGAAAAAGGAATCTCAATTTTGGAACTGAGGCCAACAATGGCGGCTATCTGGTGCTCCTAAGCTTGAGTCCAGGACTACAAGGGTTAAAGAATGCTTTAATAAAGCCCGAGGATCTGATCAGCTTTAACAGCTGTCAATGGACATGCAACAACTCAACGTCTTTAGATGGTGGAAGCCCTTCTAACTTCTAAAACTTCTAAACTGCAAGCCCACTGCTCTAGTGTGAAGAAAATGATTTTAAGCTGCTGGACTGGTTGGTTTTTGTCACTGACACAAGCCTAGACGTGTCTAGGAAGAAGCAAGCACAGGTGAGAAAATGACTCCATCGGAACGGCCTGGAGGCAAGCCTCCAGGACATCTTCTGAACTAGTGACTGATGGAGGAGGGCCCAGCCCACCGCAGGCACTACCACCCCTGGGCAAGTGGTCCTGGGCTGTGTAAGAAAGCAGGATGAACAAACCATGGGTGACAAAGACGATGAGCAGTGCTCCTCCATGGCTTCTGCTTCAGTTCTTGCCTGTAGGTGCCTGCCTTGAGTTCCTGCCCTGACTTCCCTTCATGACAGACTGTGATCTAGACATAGAAGCTGAAATACACCCTCCCTCCGCATAATGCTTTTGGCCACAGTGTGTTATCACAGCATCAGATACCCCGGGTCAGCATCCCAGGGTGTAAAGCAAGTATCTGATAAGCCAGGACATTAGCTGATAAAACAAGAGTAACCACCAAAAATAATACGAGTCTGCAAAAAACTCCATGGATTTAGATGAAAGTTGGAAAGGAAACAACTTGGATTTTCTATAAAATCTACTAGATATTTAGCATTTCTCAATTATGAATATAAACCAACAGAGTTGTATTGGATTTTCCATGCTCACCACCTAAGCCCACTACTGAGATAAAAAAAAAAAAAAAAAAAAAGAACAATTTTGGCTGGCATTTAAAATATTTTAAAATGAGTGAAAGACAGTACACTGAGAGTAAAATGGCACATGAAGGCAGAGGGAATAACCCATTTAATTGGCTGAAAGAGAGTGACCCACATACACGGTCAAATCATTATTAGCTATAAACAATTATTATTATGATGACGATAAGGCTTTGCTCAAAATTTAATTAATACTTCAACTATTTTTCAAATAATATTAATACAGTATTCTATGTTATAAAGTCTACCATGAATGCAGTAACCAATGCCTTATATTTATACGGTACTTCACAACTTTATCAAGTAAATTCACACATAGTATTCTATTTGAGCCTAAACACATCCCTTCAAAAAAGCCTGGGAGTTATTCCGATTATAGAGTACATATTCTAAAGGACTTAGAAACACATGTTAAGCTAAGGGTGGTGACTCATCCATGCCTATAATTAGGAAGCTGAGGCAGGAGGATTGCTATGCATTTCAGGCCAGCCTGGGTTACCTAGTGAGTTCCAGGCCACCCTGACTTCCAGATTGTATTTATGTATTTATTTGTTTACAAATATATATGCATACATTTGTGTGTATAGACATTTATAAAATGATAATAAAGAAAAAGAAGGCATGAATTTGGAGAGGCGGAGTGGAGGGAGAGGGAGAAATGATTAAATACAGGATACATGTATGAAAGCTTAAATATATATAAATAAATTAGATAAGCTATTTTAACATTAAGTCAGCTTTTCTCTTTTGTGTCAAGTAAAAATATGCAAAGCAAAATTCTTCAAAATCCAGGAAGGCTGAGCTCAGCCTGAAACCCATCTCTTCTCTGTAAGGGTTCTTGAAGGTTTTTTGATATTTGTAAGAATGAGTTTAACGGAGTGGAAGTAACGTCTTCAAATTAAAATCTTTCAATCTCTACATTAAATGAGCTACTCTACCATCTCTGGGAGCTGCACTTGGCACCGTTAATCATTTTCATTATGAGGATCCAGCAATCAAGAAAGTTGACTCATGCCGGGCTGTGGTGGTGAATCTCTGTGAGTTCAAGGCCAGTCTGGTCTACAAAGCGAGTTCCAGGACAGTCAGGACTATACAGAGAAACCCTATCTAGAAAAACAAACAAACAAACAAAAAAAGAAAGACAGTTGACTCTTAACCTAAAAAACTCAAGAAAGCCACTGTGGTTCAGTGAACACACCACAGGCTGCAGAACTCTAAAATCCTCACAGGAGTTGCTACGGATCTTTTGTATTATCACCGTTCTATAGCTGTAAAAGCTTTTGAGAAACAGAGTGTAGGAAAATAAGTTTTCATCAGTCTCTAACACTTTCAAAATCTCAACATTCCAAATGATTAGAAGCCACGGTCAAGAGTTAACCTGATACAAGGCTGGCAAGATGGCTGAGCAGATAAAGACGCTTGTCACCAAACTTGACCTGAGTTCAAGTCCCAGAACCACATGATGGAAGGGCAGAACAGACTCCAGCAAGTTGTCCTCTGACCTCCACTGCACTGCAGCATGTGTGCCCCCCCCCCACACACACACACTAAAATAAATAAATGTGAAAAAAAAAGAAATTGAAGTTCTCACACGATGGGGCCAAGGGAGACGTTGGACAGCTGAAAGTACCTGTTGGTAAGCCTGATGGCCTGAGTTCAATCCCTAAAACCCACAAAAAGAGGAAAAAAGACAAAAAGCCAGATACAGGGACTAGAATGATGGCTCTCCAGTCAAGAGAGCTGTCTGCTCCTGCAGAGGACCTAGGTTTGCTCCCAGCACTCGTCAAGCAGCTCCAGGGGATCCCACGCTCTCTGGCCTCCTTAGGAACCTGCATGCCCATGGTGCACAGGAACTCAAGCAGGCACATGCAAGTTTTTAAAAATATGTAATTTTTTTTAAAAAGCCAGATATAGTGGGAACACAGCAACAGGAATGAGACCCTACCTCCAAAACCAAGTGGGGGAGAAAAAACAAAAACAAGTTCACCCGAGCTACCTGAACTTCACAACATCTAAAGCTGACATGCACTCACAAGCCTGGAAACACACAGCCCAGCCTTCGCATTTCTGGCAGCTGATGGGAAGTGAATATATGATACTGACTTCAATCACAGATGGCCAACACCCAAGGGGGGATACTGGACAGGAGTGAAGGAAAATGTTTTCTGCCCTAAAGTCTTGCTGCCACTCACTCTTGGTTCACCAGGTCCTCATCCTCTGAGGATGATGCTGTTTCCTCCAGGTCCCGGGCCATCACAACTGGCATTTCCTTTAGGGTTTGTCATACAGTCAACAGACAGAGGCCTCAGAGACCTTTCTTCCTTGCAGTTTCACTGGATCAGACAATTTGGATGGCACAGACTCCTGCAAGAAAGTCAAAGGGTTTCAAATACAATGCAGTTGGGCACTTCAGGATTTTGTGCATAAAATGAATGAAAAGGAATACATATCCCTAAGTATTGGTCACTCTCTAGAAGCTCACCTCTGTCACAGCTGTCACAGTGTACCTCAATATGCCACAAAAATCAAAAAGTCTTTTTTTTTCTTTTTTCCTTTTTTTTTTTTTTTTTTTGGCTTTTTGAGACACGGTTTCTCTGTGTAGCCCCAGCTGTCCTAGAAGATATGGATAGAGACCAGGCTGGCCTCAAACTCTGAGAGGTGCCTGCCTTTGCCTCCTGAGTGCTGGGATTAAAAGCATGCACCACCATGTCCAGCTTAAGATTTTTTTTCAAGCATAGTGTCTCTGCTGTATCTAAAAAGCTGTTACTAAATTTGAGTTCCTTTTCTTATATAGTAAATGTAGCAAGCACCAAAAGAGATCACTCTGACATGGATGGCTGATTGCCTTAAACTTAGACAGTTCTTTGCTAGACAAATCTGACCAAGATCAAATAAAAATTCAAGGTTCAAAACATTTGCAAATATTTATACAGACTCTACCATAAGCATTCAGACATGATGCTATGTTTCTAGGAAAATCCAATCAACTTAACTTTTAATAAAAGAATAATGAAAATGTTTCCTCTCACCAGGGATGACATAAATAGCTGGGAGGTGGGGAGTCAAACACTCCTAATAATTACTGTTACAAAAAAAAAAAAAAATCACACATTTTAATCTGAATCTAAAGCAGACGCTAAAATTAGGAAATTTCCAACTCTGCATTTCTAACTTCAAACTTTTTCTATGGAGGAAAAGTTCACGTTCGTTGTAGTAGAAGAAATGGAAACACACAGGGAAAATGCTCGTTACTCAAAGCTAATCGATTTGGGGCAATTTTCCAAACTTTTGCTTGTCTATGCACTTTCATATACGGTAAGACTCTATAGACGAACTCTATAGTAGAAGCAACAGCAACTAACCCCGACTTTACCCATCTTCAACAGCAATGAGTAGTATCTAACAACCTCAATGGTTCTTTTCGGGTGATTCCTAAGGGAATTTCTCCGTCTTTCCCAAAATGTTTGAGTCTCTTAAGTTAAACTAAAACCTCCAAGCAGGAAGGATGCCCACCTTTCCGTGGCTCCCTGATGAGCAGGACGAGACCCGGTGCTCTGACGATTAGAGACACTATGCCAAAGGAAGTCCTTGCCCCTACAGGGATGTGCCACCGGCTCCACCCCAGCTCACCCCAACCCTAGGCAGCTCTGCAGGGGCTACGCCGGCAGGGACCCGGCGACTGTGCCGCAGCGCTTCTGCCCAGCACGCCCGGAAGCCAACAGCTGCTCCGGGGCTCGGAGGGAAGCGCAGCGGCGCCCGCCCAGCCTTGGAGCGCACCTCCCCGGAGC
>CABHPR010129538.1:9814-50511 GCA_902168415.1 Peromyscus melanophrys | reverse complement strand
CACACTGCCCCTCCTCCTGTGCAGCAGAATGACTGCTCTTAGTGCTCTGTTTTCTCCTTTAATCCTAAAATGTAATGTTTCTGCATCTCACCTGGTCACAACTCTCTAATGTAGTTCTCACTGTCTTCCAGGAACCTTGGTTGATGATGTAGCTGCACATGTTCTTAGTGTCATCTAGTAGAGATACAGGAAAGTACTGGGTATCTCTGCCATCTTCCAGAACACTAATGAGCCAGTTTCTAGAAAAATGTATTAAATGGTGGGAAAAGAAATCATAGGAAACATATAGATTTAAAATGATTATTTATTTTGGAACAGGAAAATATATTTATTACAACATACATCAAAATCCTGATCTCATTCTCCTCCCAACAAATACAAGAAAAGATAATTTTCACTTTTTTTGAATTGGATAGACTATAAGTAAGCTTATGCCATGGAAAACTAGAATACTTTCAATGAAAAAAAGAGTACCCGGGAAGTTGGACAGTGTGATGGGCAATGTATGAGAATATTTAATGGGTCAAGAGCCTAGAAGGAGTAAGTTGGGGAGATAAAGACAAGGAGGCATGAGGAATATATGGCAGTGTGCACTCATGATAAGTCTTCTTGTCTCAACTTATAGAGACCAGACACAAGAGGCAGCATACAACCAGTGGTCAAGACGACTGGGCCAATGAATGTTTTTAGAAACTGGTCATCCAACCCACTGCCTGGGCAGTGAATCAAAAACCAAGGTGCTACAATAGTAAAAATGTGGACAAGCTGATAGTCGTATAGTATGACTACATGTCATCAAATCTGATCAAGCACCCAATGATGCACAGTATCTCCTACATCCTTTTTAAAAAAAGTATGGATCATGAGTCCTTGATAGTATAATTTTCAAGATTACTTGAATCTGTTGTAAGTTGACAAGTTTGTGGCATTGGGTCAGTTTCTCCCTAGAATAGGTGGTGGACAAGATTTAGCTTTGGAGATCTGCTCATCATCGTGCTTCCTTTGTGGTCCTTCATGTTAAATATGATAGATCACATGTTAATCATCCACAATGGTATCTGAGCTTTGGGGACATCAGATCAATAAGTGTGTATTGGACTATCTAATTCTCTTCATAGTAATAATAAGCATAGATATGAATGCAGATGGAGGATGACAGAAACCACCTCAGGATTTGACAGAATCAGGAGGCAGAAAGGAATGAGGACATAAGAAGCTGTTGTCAACCACAGGGTCACCAGAGGATCACTGATGTGTGAAATTCCTAACCTCATTCCTAGACCACACTCTGGGGTCAACAGAATCTCAAATTCTTAGAACAAAGTAAGAAATGCAATAGCTGAAGTAAAAAACTATATTCATATATTTGCAACTGGGCTCGAGAATGGCTGTTAATAGAAAGAAATGGTTCTGTTTCCAGCCTAGTGTGTGGACCATGTTTGTATATCCAAAACTTGGGAGGATGCGGCAGAAAGATTTCTATGAGTTCTAAGCTAGCTTGGACTACATCATAAAGTATAGATCAGTTTGTGCTACAGTGAGACTCTGTCTTTAAAGAGAGAGGGTTGGGAAGGGAGGTGGAGACATAGAGGAAACCTGCTTCTGAGAGCCCGATGAGCTAACAGAATCTGATTCTGTCATTTCTCCAGGTAGCAAGGGGCACATTTGTAAGCCAAATAATTCTGTGGCCTCTAATGGTCATTGTGTGTACCAGTTGCTATAATTTCCACCTCCTGCTTAGGCTTCAGTAAAGGGATCTTGTGGGAACTTTGTCTTCCTTTCTTTAATCTTGACTGTCTCCATGGCTCAATTCACACCCACTGTACCAAGAAAGAACACAATGGTATGCTTAGTCAACCACCAGAGTTCCCTGGAGTGCATCTGACTCTTTGACCCTCATTGATTTCCTTGGGGTCATTCTATTTTCTGAAGAAGGTTGATACACACATTTCTTCTATGCTGCAGGCCGCAGGAATATATCATAAGAACTCAACTGGTTATGGCAAAGTCACTACCTGGAGGGATCAGGGAATTCCTCCAGAGGAAGCCGAATCCCAAGGAGTTTTTGGTGTTACTTGGCTTGTTATATATCAGCTGTCTTCTGTTATGAAAATCATGTGTGCCTTCATAGTTTTCCCAATTGACTTTTCCCTAAGAAGGGCTAACAGTGTGGACTGATCACTCTCTGGACATACACATTCCAGGTATTTGGAGAACAGCCTCAGGAAAGGCTTCCTCTGGAATCAGATATCTCCCTTGGCCACTTTCAAGGACTAGCGGTAATAACAGTCCACATGCAAGTCTCCTGATTTAAGATAAATTCCACAAGGAGACACCGCCTAGGTCAGGTGGATGTTCAGTAATAGCTTTACACAATTTAGCTCGGACCCTCCTTTCTTACAGCCTTACTAACTTTATAGACCTCTAACTCCTTATCTAACCACTTCTGGGAATATTTGGATAACCTTCTGCACTGACAGCTATGCTCAGCCAGAACTCCAGTTCAAGCCTCCCTGTAATTATCATAATTGGCAGCATCCGGCCAGGTCCATCCCCAGATGGAGGAAAGTACTTTATCAGAGATACCTCCATACTCTCTAAGAACAGACTTAAGCATCTGGGCTACCTGTTTGAGAAGGTCTGGTGGATGTGCCAATTAAGCTTTACTTCCTCCTTTCCCAAACCTTACCTCTAGTTCCAGATCTCCCTTTAACTATCACCAGAGGCATCTAGCTGTACACAGGTTGCCTAGCAACAGAGCACACTTTCCCCCATCCTGCAGAAAAACAGCAGATAGCTTGGACAGATAGGAGCCACAGGAAAAAAGAAGACAGTTTTATTTTCTCCCATTGACCTAGCAACTTATAGATTCTTAACATTTTCTACTAATCACGTTTAAGAGTTTAATAGTTGAGCACATAAGATCCCTCTTCTTAGATATTACCCGAATTTAGCCTTTAGTTAATTCATTTCCCCATTGGTCACTTCCCTTTGGGGTTGCAAATGATAAATAACGGTTATTGCCTCTCAATGTGATTCTTATCATCCCTCCATTTGACCCTGGAAGCCTGGCTTTATATACCAGGACTTCCAGGGCACGAGAGGACAGAGAAGAGAAAGGAGAATGGAAGAACTAGATGGGTAAGAACTTGAGAGGAACAAACTGAGATGGGGAAGAACTAGATTGAAGGGCTAGAAAAGAGGACTAGAGGAACAAGATGGAAGATGAGGAAGAGCCAGATGGGGAAGAACAAGATGAGGAAGAGCCAGATAAGAGAGAAGGAAAGGAAGAGGATAGATAGGGAAGAACAAGATGAGGAAGAGCCAGATGAGAGAAAAGGAGATGGGAGAGGAGCTGATAGGGGAAAGAACTAGATAGATGAGAACCTAGAAGGGGCAGAACTAGATGAAGGAATTAAGACAGAACCTAGAGGGGACAGTAGATAAATATAGAGAAATCAGGCAAGAAAGGAGCTAGACATGAGAGCAGAATAGAAGCTGTGTAGAGAGAGAACTATCACAGAATAATAAAGTGTATGGACTAAGGAGTTTCGTGTACATAGATACATTTCTTCTCATCAAAGATTAATTATCAGCTGGTTGTAGATTCTTCCTGGACCCTGGGAGGGAATTATCGAAGGGCTGGACCCCAATAGTCCCCGATACTGCTAGAGGTTACACCCAGCCTAAAGCAGTGAGGTACTAATTTTATGTAATGTCCACAAAGTTTTTGAAATTGGGATTACCTTTTTGCTCAATATATTGAGTGCTGATCAAGCACCCAATGACGCACAGTATCTCCAACATCCTTTTTTTAAAAAAGTACTGATCATGAGTCCTTGATAGTATAATTTCCAAGATTATTTGAAGCTGCTGTAAGTTGGCAAGTTTGTGGCACTGGGTCAGTTTCACCCAAGAATAGGTGATGATCAAGATTTAGATTTGGAATTCTGCTTGCCATCATGCTTCTTTCGTGGTCCTTCATGTTAAATATAGCAGATCACATGTTAGTCATCCACAGTAGTATCTGAGCTTTGGGGACATCAGATCAATAGGTGTGTATTGAACTATCTAATTCTCTAAGTAAAGACAGCAGTCTGGATGTGAGAGAGAAATATGTCATGGAAAAGTGTTGACAGTATCGAAGGGTATGCTTCTGGCCATTCTTGTAGTTCCTACCCAATTCCCTTGCTGAGTATATTATATAACAACTGGGGGCTGATCTTAGCAGCCAGTGAACTACAGTCATCTAACTCAAGTGCTCCCTCATCTCTAACACAACTTGCTTCAAGAGTCAGCAGGTGCCCAGTGGGGAACCTACTGCAACAGGGTCTCCTGCTCTGCATAGGAATTGGCAAATGTTTGGAGGTTGGTTTGATAATAGTTAAATTATCATCTGAGGGTAAACATTGGTGTATTTTTAAGCAGGACCTTCATTCTTCCATGCTCTTAGGCCTATGCTTCAAAGTGAAATTATGAAGAACACAATCCAATGTATATAAAGGGAAGTTCCATCCCTGGCTATCTGATATCTCTTCCATCTTTTTATTTTCTTGGATCCTTCCCAAATCTTATCTGCCACTGAAAACGTCAGACACTGAACTTTCTACCCCCTAAACTATAATTTAACAGGGAAATGAAGAATAAGAAACTCCTGTTCAACCTGAGAGGACTGTCTCTCTTATCATTCTTGGACATTTAGCTCAAGTTCTGGAAGTATAAGGGATGTTCTGTGCTCTCCATTGTACATGTGGTCACTGTAGTAAACCACAAGATAATCCTGGGGCTGGTGGCTCTACACAGAGTGGTTAGTACTTCTGCCAGCCAGTCTGTTCATACCTTGTCACTTGCAGGTGAGAATTGCATAACCCCCTGCTTCTTGGTCTTTGTCTGTAGCTTGGAATGTGTCTCTAAGGTAAACTTTTTTAGTGTCCGCTCCCTTTGGAGTGTGACAGTAATGTTTCCTTTCTCCTTTGAACACAGTCTCTTTTTTCTTATAGCTTTCCCTCTGTGTAGATATTGTAGTGCCTATAGAAACAAAATCTGGCTGGGCGGTGGTGGTGCACACCTTTAATCCCCGTGCTGGGGAGGCAGAACCAGGCAGAGCTCTGTGAGTTCGAGGCCAGTCTGGTCTACAGATTGAGATCCAGGACAGGCACCAAAGCTACACAGAGAAACCCTGTCTCAAAAAAACCAAGGAGGAGGAGGAGGAGGAGGAGGAGGAGGAGGAGGAGGAGGAGAAGGAGGAGAAGAAGAAGGAGAAACAAAATTTGTGTGCATGGACTTGTATGATCCATAGAGTCTTGATTGGAGCACAAAACTGTAAGTGTATTCATTGATCCAGTGAAAGTTATTGGAATTCCCCTTGTTCAAACGTCAACAACCTTCCCTTATAAAATGCAAATGAGGACCATGTTTGAGACTCTGGCCCTCCCTCCATAATGATCTTTGTTAGACAATTCTTTTTTATTTTTTGTGTATATATGTGGGTTTGCCTGCATATATGTATCTGTACCACATGCATGCCTTGTGTTAAAGAGGCCAGAAGAAGGCATGAAATACTATGGAACTGCAGTTACAGATGATTATGAGCTGACAAGTGGGTTCTGGGAACTGAACCTGGATCTTGTGAAAGAGCCGTGAGTGCCCTTAAGCACTAAGCCATCTCTCCTGCACAGATCTGATAATTCTAATAAGAGGATATTGGGTTGATAGGAGATATTTCCCACCATTTTATTCATGATCTCTTTATGAGTCTCCACAGCCACAACTATTTCTTCAGGGTGCAAAGGGTCTAAATCGCTGAGTCTAAACATGCCACTCCTCACACTCTGTCCTCCTCCACTATTCTAATGCTGATCTAACTTTGATCTCAGCTCAGACTCCGGTGTCCTGAAAACCTACTCCTGGTCTACATGGCTCACCTCTATGCTTCCCGTCTTGCTGCTGTGCCCATCTCTGAACATCTGCCACAGTGCGTTTTAATCATCTGACCCTGGTCTACATGGCTCACCTCTATGCTTCCCGTCTTGCTGCTGTGCCCATCTCTGAACATCTGCCACAGTGCGTTTTAATCATCTGACATTCCAAGGTTCTTGGTCTTTGACAGAAGACTTGATATGGATCTTCACCTACCTGGTGCTTACCACAGAAACTGGAACCCATCAAGAAGAGTACAGCATGTGTTTTGTGCCTGTCTGCATGAAAAGTATGGGAGCCCACGACTGACTCAGTTTCTCAGTTTGAAACTGACATCTATTCTGAGTCAATAGAGTTCAGTCTTGTTTTCTCCAAGGCTGTGAGAAAGTTCCGATTAGCCTGAGAGTCTCCTTGAAAGGTTGTGAGAAATTCCTGATTAGCCCACAGAGTCTCCTTGAAGGGCTGTGAGAAAGTCCTGATTAGCCCACAAGAAGGAACACACTATCTAGCTAGATTCAGGCTGCTGATGCCAGCCAGAGGTATATTGAGATAGAAAAAGAAACTCCCTGCTCCTTGATGCAAGGCAGGATAGATAGTGGATGAATGCCTGTGCTGTGCATTGTTCTACCTCTGTCCTTCAAAATTGTATATAAGCTGGCTATGAAATAAACTCAGGGCTGTGCGGCATTGACCAGCAGACCTCTCGACTCTTTTCTATCTTCTTCATTGTCTCTTTAATCCGCACGCCTCTACCCAGCTACCCAGCTGACTATTGGGGCCAGATGGGCTACTGTGTGTAACACCCAGAACAATGTTCTCAGTCTGTGGGTCAAGACTTCTTTGGTGTCATGTATCAGATACCCTACATATCAGATATTTACACTGTGATTCATAACAGTAGCGAAATTACAGTTATGAAGAATCAATGAAAATAATTTTATGGTTGGGGGTGAGCACAACACGAGAAACTGTATTCAAGGGTCCCAGCATTAGTAAGGTTGAGAACGACTGTTCTATAACCTCACGCTCAGCACTAGAAGGATAAAACTTCTGGGAGAAGGGATCTTGCTAAATACAGTTAGAATTCACGGCAGGACTGCCAGTGTAGGACTGGTAATTCCTATGGAAGAAATAGTCTCCATTTAGTATATTCTCGGTTACTCAAACTTGGATCTCGAGCTAACACAGTGACAACTTGTTTCTGCTTTTCTCTTCCAGTGGCTGATGCACAGCATGTGGAGTCCAAATGCATGAGAACTGTGAATATAGTGAGGCTTTCTGTGGTGATTGTGCAGAGTGCTGACAAGCTGCTGTAATTTGGGAACTTTTGCAATGATCTCAAGTCACCAGTTATAATGTCTTAGATTGGGGTACATTTAGATTGTCTCCGTGCTTCCCTCAAATCTCATGCTTGATCCCCTTGCTTGTTTTAGTTTTATTCTCTACTAAAGGCTTCTCCAAGCATCAGACATGCAGAAGTCACAGAACCCGAGGTCTAAAGCTCTTTGGTATCAGTCTTAAGGATGACACAGTCCACTGCTTATCCTTGGTATTTTGCCTACAATTAGCAAGAATAGAGTTGAGTCTTGAATTTAATCAATGCTTTTATAACTTGAAAAAGAGATGTCATCATGGATTTAAGTGCATAAAATACCTTACACTATGAGGAGGAGGGGGCAGCTAATGAACAGACAGCAAACAATTCAACATACACTTCTGTTCTCAGGCATATAGAGAACTCTGTGATCTCCTCAGGAGATGAGAAGTACAGAGAAGATATTAAAGGAACAGTGTACATACAGTCCTATGTACCAGAGAAGAACACACATTCTTCTGATGTTGGATGAATCATCATCTGTTAGGTCCATTTACGATCCCTTGTTTTCAGTAATGTAGATTGAACCTGGGCCTTGTGAGTGCTAGGTGACTGCTTCACTGCTGAGCTGTGTCTGCTACCTTCTTTTAACTTTTTTCTTTTCTTTTCTTTTCTTTTCTTTTCTTTTCTTTTATTTTATTTTATTTTATTTTATTTTATTTTTGGAGACGGTGTTTCTCTGTGTAGTCTTGGTTCTTTCAACTTTTTATTTTGAGATAGTTTTACTTAGTGTCCCAGGAAGGCATTGAGCTCTCTCTGTAGCCCAGGCAGGTTTTGAACTTTTAGTTCTCCTGCCTGGTCCTCCCATGTAGTAACATTACAGGACTGTGCCATCAGGCCTGACTTAGAGTGTTATGAATCTTGTTTACCTGATTATGTTTTGTGTAACTGCTCTATACACACTTGAGGGTGATGTCTGGATGTCTCCAACTGGGGTTGAACTACACATTTTGCACTTTAATTCCATCAGCTTTTGATTTACTTATTTCTAGGTCAATTAGAATCATGTATGTATATAATTGTCACAAACTCTAAATGGTTAAAAGTTATATAATCCATCTTGTGCTTTCTAGCTTTACCTTAGTAGGATAGGAAACATTTTAAAGCAGTTGCCTAGCAAGTAGGGACATTCTGCTCAACAGCATTCCATGCCAGCCAACCTTCTCTTGCTTTAAAACTTATTCCTGTAGATGGCAGCGTCAGTGAAATGTGCTGCCACCTGCTGGCACATATTTGAGGCGTGGCTGTGGTCCATTGGCAAGATGGTACAAGATAGCAAGATTCCTGTCTGAAGTTAAAATCTCTGAGTTCTGCGCTCTTCTCTGAGTTCTGCTCAGTTCTGAAACTTCCCTAAGTTGCAGGTAGATGGCTGTGCTGCTTTGGGGTCGCTGTGATGAAATACCTAGTATCAATGAGTCACAAATGCTAAAGACAAGGATTGTTGCAATGTCTGCTGAAGGCAGGGGTGGGAGGAGTATTGTTTTAGGATGTGGAACACAAGAAGGGGCTCAGATATACTGTTGTCTTTTTAAGCACATTACACAATGGTCTAGCTGAAGTAGGCTAGTCAAATGGAGAAAGCCAACTGTACTCTTCCATAACAGGAATTCCATGTTGTTTTTAATGTACTCATCTGACTTTAAGGACAGACTGTCTGTAGTAAGGAAGCAGGAAGAGGGGTGATTTTTTTAATATACAATCTTCTCTGGATTTATAAGGTAATATTCTTAAATGTTTTTCTTGAATCTTTGAATATTTCATAAAAATATAATCTCCAACATAAAACAAAGGATGAATATTACTGGCTACTCCACAGCCTCTGGGAAACTCCAGTGATAACTAGACACTTTAATTTTCCTTTTTAAAAAAATAAAGTCTTTTTAATTGATATGAATATGGATGTGTCTATATGCCATGTATATATGAATGCCTGAGGGGGCCAGGAGAGGGTGTCAGGTCCACTGGAGCTGAAGTTACAGGCAGTTGTTAGCCAACGAATTGTGTGTGCCAGGAATTGAACACTGGTCCTCTGAAGAGACCAAGCACTGTTAACTGCTGAGCTGGCTGCTAGTCCCTTGATTTTCCCTTTAAATTATTATACTTAGTCAGATCATTAGGAGATTAATTCACCAATGCATCCAAAAGATAGTCTGTCATGAATGCATGGTATTTATCCCTAGCATGTAAGACTAATTCAATATGTGCATGTCAATCAATGTGGTATGTCACACTAGCAGACTAAAATATAAAAATCAACTGGTACCTTCAACTAAGTTAACTGTTCTTTTTTGGCAAATATCTCTCAACAGTTTAGGTGTAAAAGGGAAGCTGTTCAACATAATAAGAGCCATCTATGAAAGTAAGCCCACAGTTAGCATTATCGTCAGCAGAAAGAAACCGAAGGCTGCATGGGTGTTCTTGCCTTAAACCAGACCTGAGGTGAAGCAGTCCATCTGACAGAAAGCAGATGCAACAGCAGCAGGAAAGACAGGTGGAGACCTGAGGGGAGGGCTCAGTGGAGAAAGCGCCTGCTTTTATACCCTCTGACATTACTAGGAGATACAGTCTCACAAAACGCTATTTTCATTACCTACTGAGTAATCTATATTTTGATAGTATATGTGTTGCTATACTACTAAGATAGATAAAAAGGTATAGTAAACTACCATTTTCTTCAAATAAAGATGAATGTGGGATGAGCAAACTGGCAAAGAGTAGGAGAGACTAGAACCTGGTTCCTCATCACAAAGATGATGAGAATCTGATTCATGTCTTCTACTATGCTACAACAACAAACACGCTCTACAGATGACTCCATTATTGTAAATGTCAGTGCCAGTGCAGGTTTTGTGAACTCAGTAAATATATGAACAACTGAAGTTTTCTCTTATCTGATGACTAAGAACTGAAGTGTTGATGAGCCCTGCCATTCCCTAGGATCCCTCAAGAATATGTGCTTAACCACGGACACTTTAATATAAGTCTCTGTTCAGGCTCGAGTTTTGGCTTTCTTTCAAGACCAGATCCTACTCTGACCTGAATAGTCTCTTTCTTCTGCATTCAACCAATGTTACTGTTCTAAGGTGCAGGGAAAACCTAAAAATTCAGGAAAGGTTAATTTTCACCAAAGATTTCAAAGCCTGAGAAAGAAGAGCATTTTGGGCATAGGATGAAATGGTATTTGTTCAGAACATCTATTTTCTCTGATCAAGATTGAACATGAGATGTTCTAAGGACACAAGATGAGATGGTATCTCTTCAGAACATCTTCCTCTGAGGTGGAAAACCAATTCAGATAACACAACATTCCTAGAGTTAGACAGAACAAACTTTAAAGTCCGCCTATTCGAGGAGCAAGCATACATAAAGAAAATAGAAACAAATGATTATTTGAGCCATTCCAGGAACAACAATTTTAATGTTTCTATCTTGTGACCCACACTAGCATTGATTACACTTTATTTTCATGGAAAGAGCACTGAGTGGAGTGTCCAGTCTCCCATGGTTTCTAAAAATCTGTGAGAACAAGCAAAGAAATGTTTAATCCTACAAAGCCCTGTGGGGAGATCTGGATATGTCCATATTTGACTTGTACGGTAACCAAGGTCTACAGCCAATGGTCAGTTAAAGCAGACTGATGCTCTAGGTGCCAGGGCTCTGATGGCACATATGGTACATTCACCATATTTCTGTCTTCTTTGAAATCTGTCTCATATTACGACACTGTTTTCCAGTTCTTGAAACTGATCATCTCCACCTTGAAATTTCTATTTATTTGCTATGTTATATGCAATGATTTCCAAATGTTGACCCATCTTTGCATTCTGGGAATAAAACTAGTTTGATTACACTGGGTATGAATGTGTTATTAAATGTTAGTAACAAGTATCTATTCCAGGCCGGGCAGTGGTGGCACACGCCTTTAATCCCAGCACTCGGGAGGCAGAGCCAGGCGGGGATCTCTGTGAGTTCGAGGCCAGCCTGGGCTACCAAGTGAGTTCCGGGAAAGGCGCAAAGCTACACAGAGAAACCCTGTCTTGAAAAACCAAAAAAAATCTATTTTTGTAGATGTAATTCTATTCCATGTAGATGTAATTCTAAATGGTCTTACTAAATAAGAAACACAAAGCCAAATACACAGTTAAAAGCCCAAGAGGTCAGAGCATTAGCGAATAGCCTTTAGCTTACCAGTCACTGCCATCCTTCCCCTGAGAGAGAGACCTTCTCCTCTGTGACCTATCTTTTTATTCCTTTCTGTTCTACCTTCTCATTGGCTTTAAACTCAACCACGTGATTTCCTCGTCACTGCCTGTCTATACAGATCTCCAGGTCTCTATGGTTCCTACTGAGATTAAAGGTTCGAAGTCACCGATTGACTGTGTCCTTGAACACACAGAGACTCTGCCTGTCACATGATCAGATTAAGGGCGTGTGCCACCACCACCCGACTTCTGCTAAATGGCTTGCTTTTAGCTCTGATCCTCAGGCAACTTTATTTATTAACATACAAATAAAATCACATTTCAACACAAATAAAATATCACCATAATTCCAATCTTTCTCTCTCTGTCTCTCTGTCCCTCTCTGTCTCTCTGTCTGTGTCTGTGTCTCTGTGTGTCTATCTGTGTTCATCAGAAAAATTGGTCTATAATTTTCTTCATTGTTACACCTTTTCTGCTTTGTCATCGGGGTAACACTGGCTTTGCAGAATGAATATAGTAGAATTCCTTAATTTTCTATTTTGGGGGGATAATTTGAAGAAAATTCTGATTTGTCTTAATTGTTCATAATAGTCTGATAGGGTTTGGTGATGAATGCATCAAGTCTTGGGCCTTCCTTTACTGGGGCAGTATCACTGCTTTATTCTTATCGATTCTGGCAATGAGTTTAAGTTTCACATCCTCATAATTTACTTTTTGCTGGAGATATATATCTGTGGAGAAATTAATCTACACTGCATGAGCCTTAAGTTCAATCCCCAATAACAAACCAAACCTAAAAGAAACCCAACATTCATATCACCACACTCATTAGACAGAAAAAATAGAATTTGTGAGGGATGAAAATATTTAAGCAGATATACATGAAGCATATGAATAATAAGTAAAACTACTTTTATGAGTAGAATCACCTTTTATAAACTGTTTAAGGATCTAGAAGAGATATAGAATTTTAATAAGCAGAATTACCATAGCGATCATAACAAGGGAAGATAGGAAATAAGAAAAGAGGAAAAAACACATTACAATATAGATTTTTAAAGACCAGAAGGTGGATGATTATTTTGTAGAGAGAGTAGTAATACCTGAGGAAATAGGACCTTAATGTTGATGAACTTGATACTGGGGTTTAATGAGTATGAATTGAGAAGACCTACTCTTAGCAGCCCTTACTGTAAGATCTGGAACTTGAAAAATTAGAAGAAAAACACTTCAAGACATATTCACAGACAAGGACTTTCTGAATAGGACACTAGTCACTCAGGATGTAAGGCCAACAATTAGTGAATTAAATTAAATTCTCGTGAAATTAAAGGGTTCTGCGCAGCAAAGAAAACTGTAGAGGATAGACAGCCTATAGAATGGGGGAAATCTTTGCTGACTATTCATCTGATAGAAGATTAACATCTAGAATATACAAAGAATAACATCACCACCAACAACAAAAGACCTGAACAAGACATCCAGCAACCTAATCAATAAATAGTTTAATCAAATGAACAGTTGGTTCTGAAGAAATGTGACTAAAATGTCCAATAAATATTTTTAAAATTCCAGGCTTTCTAGCTAACAGAGAACTTCAAATTAAAACTACCTTGAGATTCCATTTCATGTCTCTTAGAATACCAGTTGCTGACAGTAAACTTTATTAATAATAACTACAACTTTCTGCTAAAGTACACTGAGATTAACCATGAATAAATTTGAAACTGTGTTGCCCAGATCCAACAGCATGTGGTTTTAATTTAAAGAAAAAAAATGGAAAGGCACTGCCATTATCATTATATTCTATTTGTGGGACAAAATACAAAAATGATGCTCAAGGAAATAAAATATATATTACAGATCGTCCTTTACTTTGTGGCATACAAAACATGAGCTTTACCATCTTACCAATTTTACAGGTCAGATCCAAAATAAGTGTGTTAACACTGTATTAAACAGATCTCAAGAAAGCATATCTTACAAAACCAAAAGTACAACCACTGAGCAGCTCTTATTTCACTGCCACCACCAGTCCATCAACTGCCAAGCAGCATTCTAATGTTGTGTCTGAGTTTGGAACTTTTTTTTTTTTTTTTTTTTTTGGTTTTTCGAGACAGGGTTTCTCTGTGTAGCTTTGCGCCTTTCCTGGAACTCACTTGGTAGCCCAGGCTGGCCTCGAACTCACAGAGATCCGCCTGCCTCTGCCTCCCGAGTGCTGGGATTAAAGGCATGCGCCACCACCGCCTGGCAAGTTTGGAACTTTTTAAGTCCTTCCCATGATTGCTACATACAGAATTTGCCTTCTAGTGACTGGCATATTTCAATTAGCATAATATCTTGAAGGTTCATCTATATTCTGTCATGTGACAGATGTCCACTGAGATGATTAACCTAGTTGGGGGGAAAAAAAGAATTGTGTTTGGGGCTTCTCAGGATCACATTCCTAGAGACATCTGATGTGTCCTAGAGACAACCTGCATCTGATGAAGCTCCTGCAGTTAACACCAGTTAGTATAACCAGAACAGACATCAGTGTTCAAAGATCTGATACCAAAGGCCAAGGTGTCTGAAGCTCTATACTGCCCATGATCCCTTCTTTTGTCAAATAAAAAGCAGTGAAGGGCAGAAAACTGGAGGGGAGGGACTATATACATGAAAGTGATTTCTTGTCATATGCAAAGACATTTAGTGCAAATTACCACTGCAGGCTGGTCTAATTTAACAGCAAAGGGCATCTAGGGATTGAATCTACTTGGATAGACTAGAGTGAGTTTATGCTACAATAGCAACTAGAACATTTAGCATAGTAAGAGAAATGCCCTGAAGTGGGACAAAGTACAATGGACAACAAGAAGGCTCCAGGCCAAAGAACCATCAGGAGTAACATGAGAGGATAAATGACATGCAGATCTGGAGAAGAATGTGATGGGTGTATCTTCTTCAGAGCATATATATTGTAGCACTCCCTATGTTATAGATTCATGGCTAGCAAGAGACAGACAGATGTATTGTACCGTACTCAAGACATGTGCAATAATGGTTTAGAGCTTAGGTGTTCACCTATCTCACTAACTAGACAATTGACACCTTTAACAAAAGCCACAAATCTGAGATTAAACTGATAGCAGATTAAATTAGAAGAAAAAAAAACTTCCATATAGTGTCCATTGGCCCCACATTCACTAGAGAGTGTAGATCTTCAAGCAAGCAGTGGCCATATCTGTGATGGTAGAGACCACAGTAAGCTAGAGGACACAAAGCCACTTTTTCTCACTAAATACCAACATGCACCCAACACAACTGTCTCCTCTATCCACAATAATTCAAGTCACTGATAATATAAATTCTCTAGAGTAGTTAGTTGGACCAGCCATAAAGTGAGAAGCTGATGATACTGTGAGAACAACGGTAATAGAGATTGTGAGAATACATTCATTATTTTTACTTCTTTCATGATCCAACTCCAAGAAGCTCCTAGAGCTAGGAAAGGGTTAATCCTCAGAAATCATCCAATTCAGGAATGAAACTCTCTGATGGCACTACATGAAAGGCTGTGTATTAGAGAATCTGGTTCTTATATGAGTGATTAGGTCAGACATTAGCCAGGGGTTTCAAAGTTTGAAAGAACAATGGTAAGAGAATCAGAAACTATTGACAATCTCAGAGACACAAGGGCAGCCTAAAGCTGGAAAATCTCTTCTCTCATTCTGTCTACATTAAGGGACAACATAATCCCATGTTCTCCAGACAAAACTAGAAAGGGCTGGATTAGAGGCTTGCCTTCCATTTCTGAGGTGGATCTGAGAAAGGCTGAGAGCGGGAACAAGAACATTGCTTCCTAGATAGCTTTGGTCCAGGGATAAAAAGATCTGATCTGAGAACATGGTTTCAAGTTTAGAGGAGCCACATCAGAAGGACTCAGTATCTGTGAGTTTCAAGGGCTGTAATTTCTCCCCCTTTGTATGATGTTGACCCCTGCTTGCTCCTCAGTGAAATCTGGGTCCCAGTGGAACACTGTCTTCCATTCTTTAAACTAGACCATTTTCAAAGCCCAGTTCAGCCTCCCTGTATTAATACTCCATTGGCACTGTACAGCAGGAGTCCCAGGTGACAGGAATACATTGTGTGTTTGTGTGTGTGTGTATATGTGTGTGTGTGTGTGTGTGTGTGTGTGTGTGAGAGAGAGAGAGAGAGAGAGAGAGAGAGAGAGAGAGAGAGAGAGAGACTTCCCACTTTCTTTTGTGTTATTGGTCACTCTCTTCTCTGACTGGGAGGGGGTTGATTTATATATCTCTTCTAGAAGCCATACACAGACTGGCCTTGAGTGTAATAAATTTTGCATAGTGTACTTAAAATTTTTGATAGTGAAATTGCTTCTTAGTTATCCACAGTTTTGGCAACCTAAAGCAAGCAGTCCAAGGAGAAACAAGGAAAGAGTTTATGGAAGAGATGTCTGGGAACTTGCCAGTCTTTCATGATTTACACTAGGACCTGTTTTGGGCCTCTCTTCAACATACTGTCCAATCCCCTAGCCTGAGAGCATAATCAATGAGTGGCTGCTTAGCAGTCAGTGCTGAATCATCATCTAGCTCAAGATCTCTCTCACCTTTTACACAACCTGCTGCAAGAGTCAACTGATGCTCAATGGGAAACCTACCAAATCTGGACCTCTTTCTGCTGTTCTGCATAGAAACTGGTAAATGTTTGGGTGGTGGTTTGATAATGGCTGAAGGGTCACTTTAGAGTAAACCCTGGCATGTTTTTAAGTAGGCCCTGTGTGTTCAACAAGTTTGGATTTGTGAGCTTAAACTGGGATTCAGAGGAATAATGTCTGGTTTGACATAAAGTGAAACTCCTCTCTGGAATACAAGACTACTTCATTGTTTTTAATTTTATAGATCTTTCCATAAACCTATCTGGAGACCTGGCATGACCTCTAAGTTTATTATATTCTGTGAATTGTGGTTTCTATGTGGAGTAAGTGGCAGAGATTTCCAGTAACCCTAAGGAATGATGCCTAATCATAACCTAGACATTTAACCCAGGCTCAGGTAACTTGAGAGAGGCTCTGTGCTTTTCATTCTGCCTGTAGTAAGTAACTGTGGTAAGGTAAAATATGAACCAAGGGCAATGTGGTACTGTGCAAAACACTGTCTCCCTGCCTGATTGTTTTTCCCCTGGCTCCCATAGGGAAAGGATTAGATCGTCAGTTTGCTTCTGTTCTGTCTGTGCTGTTAAGATATGCTGTTGCCTGGAAGATAAGCATAAGACAACAAACCTGGAAGAAATCAAGTTGCCTGGGAATTTGGATTTTTCTTTGATCATCTCAGCACTCTCTCTTTTTCTTATAGCTTCCTCTCTAAAGTGTAGAGATGTAAATTTTATATATATATAAGAGGTGATTATGGTGTGAAAATATGCATTGCAGAAGATAGTGAATCTTGTATGACTGCTAGATTCTGCATTTCACCATTCAGGGGTAAGTGTGTTCAGTTAACATTGGATTGACCAGTAGACATGCCTCTTTCCTGTCAGGTTTCAAACTGCTTTCCTATCACACAGTCACTATATAAATAGAATGAGTTGAGGTCACAAGTTCCACAGAGCCTTGAGCCCAGCAAATGTTAAGCAAGTTCTTTATGTCTGCCAATCTCAGAAGGAGAAGCTGTTTTTTGCTTGTAAATATACCATCTCTAGGGCTTTGGGGGTCAATGGAAAGTATAGAAGAAAATTTTGTTTCATTTAACCTACCATTTTTCTATTCTTATTTGGATTTGTCACTTATATCAATCAAAGCAATATATTGATTCTACTTTCATGTTCCACAGTGGATGAGCCAATGGAGGCATTTTCTATGTGCATGAAAAATTGCACATCTGATGATTATGATTATGGTGAGCATGTGGCAATGATAAGCTATTGTGATATGTATGTGATACCTGGTCTCATGATAGTCTTAGTGATGATACAGGTCTTCTTCCTGTGACAGTACAGGTTATTCTTACTGTTTCTCTTTTAATCAGCATAAACATAGATGACCTTTGCTTTCAATAAATTCTTTCACTATTCCAAGAACAGATGCTCCTATGGATGATGAGAGAAAAGATACTTCAACTGTGCAGAGCATGAAGACAGCTGCTAACGGGGATAAGAAGACTTTGCACACATGTTTGGGAACCTAGGATTCAACATACTGTGTGCATATTGAATGCGATGATGTAGAAGGCAAGGGTAAATATGATACATATGGTAATGAGAGTGGGAAAAACACCTGGATTAGTTATTTAGGGACCAGGTACTAGAGAAAGTATTAATGTGCATGACTGTAATCAGACATGTCCTGTCCTGACTGCCTGCTCCCAAATACCCAACAGCCACTTCCCAAATTACCACACAGAGGCTTATATTAATTATAAATGCTCACTGACAGCTCAGGTTTATTACTAACCAGCTTCTACATTTTAAGCTAACCCATATTCCTTATTTACACTCTGCCACATGGCAGTACCTTTATTAGCATTGTACATTCATCTCCTGCTCCCTCTGCCTCTGGCTGGTGACTCCTGACTCCACCCGTCTCCTTCCCATCATTCTGAGTTTGGTCACCCAACCTACACTTCCTGTTTGGATACTAGCCAATCAATGTTTTATTAAACCAATTGGAATGACAAATCTTTACAGTGTTCAAGAGGAATATTCTACAGCATTTCCCCCTTTTTGTCTAATTAAAAAGGAAGGTTTTAACTTTAACATAGTAAGATTATATACAACAAAAAACAGTTATTAAGTAAGAATTACAGTAACACTATCTAAGCCATTTGCATTTGGCAAAATTAGAGAAATTACTTAATTATCTGTCTTGTCTTAGTGAGTCTAAAGTTTTGTATGTAATTTTCTTTCTATTATAACTAAGGAAAACTATAATTATAACTATTTAGTCTTCAACTCCATCAAAGACCCCAGAAGGATGAAATGTTACTAATGACAGGGATATCATGCTGTCTGGATAGTCACCCAAAGTTCCTCTGCAATGTTGGAGCACCCAACTCTGGCCTAAAGGCCTAGCATATCTGACAGACTTTCCTGTGAAGCAGGTAATTTTGAAGGACTGTCCTACCTTGACTTGGAAAAGTTCAGCAATTGCCTTTCTTGTTCCTGCTGGTCTAGTTTGGACAGCAACTGTCAGCAATTGAGGCAAGGACAGTTTCTTTGCCCACATAGCTAGATTTTTGTCATAAAGAAGGCAAACTCCATATGGAGTTTTTTCAATGCCCAATATCTTTTCTGAAGTAGATTGGTGCTGCCAGAAGTAGATATGTCTCATTGTCGTGAAAAGTCTAAGTTATTAAAGCATTTTAAATGCCATATTCTGTAGGACTTTGAAGCAGTTGAAGATTTCCTATCTATCTGAAATACATCTCTACATGATCTTGAAAATATACCTAATGTGACTATGTTTGTTATTATAGATGACTATTAATCTGTATTTCTTAATTATACACATTTTTAAATGAGTTACATAAACATAATATCTTAAACAAAAGTAGAAATATACATATAACAAAATTAATTTTAAATTTGTATCAATAAACCAAAATCCATACCAATGTAAATTATTTTGAGATTAAAAGTTGATTTTTGGATTAAAGTAGATTCAATAATCTACCCTTTTTCCCCCATCATTTCTATATCATATCCCCTTTTCTTCTTTTAGAAAGAGATTGACCATGACCAATAACAATTTGTAACCAATCCCCTTAAATGAAAACAAGTATTTATAACCAATATTTTGGGAATGTGGGCATAGTTTTCTAGACTACTTTCTACTGATTGCAGGGAGGTCACTGGTAATCTTTGAGGGGCCCTGAAAAAAATCAGAATAATTGTTAAGTCTTGGCTGGAGTATTTCATGAGGCTGGATCATCTCAGTCAGCAGTCTTGAAGCTGTTTTGGATGTTGGATCATCTAGGCCATTTTTATTGGTATCTGGTTCCCTTGTTCTGAAAATACATAAACTTTTAGGTAACATACATATCTGTATTAATACAAATATAAACTGTGCATGATATAGAAGCCAGCCAATGATAATATTTTGTTTTATGTTTGAGCAGGTAAAATATACATTATGTGTCTTGTAGTTACTTTAGGTTTATGTTCCCATGTCTATAGTCAGGATTTCAGGGAGTCTTCCTTGATCAAACCTGATCATCTTTAACTTTGAATGAATCCACAGCCTTTCATTTCCTGTGGAAATAAAAGCAAAAGCTCTCCCCTAAAGCAACATACTTTTTGACTTAAATTTGGAGTCAAGATATTTTTAAAATATATAGGTTGGTTTAATTTTGTAGCTTTTACAATCAAATGTCTCTTAGCAGTTATCATTCACCCATTAACAGTCAAAAAAATCCAGACAAAACAGTAATATATAGAATCCTTTTTTTTTTTTTTTTTTGGTTTTTCGAGGCAGGGTTTCTCTGTGTAGCTTTGTGCCTGTCCTGGAACTCGCTTTGTAGACCAGGCTGGCCTCGAACTCACAGAGATCCACCTGCCTCTGCCTCCCGAGTGCTGGGATTAAAGGCGTGCGCCACCAATGCCCGGCTTGTATTTCCCATCTTTACACTGCTTATTATAATTTTTTATTACTCTATTCTTTTTTAAGGACTTTTCTTTCCTTTTTCTTTTCTCTCCCAAGCCTACATATATTATATTATTAACACACTGTAAATCATTTACAAGGTTTTTTTTTTATCTGAATCTGGTCTTGACTGCATATATCTATCTTTTTCTGACCACATGAGACTTTAAACTACTAAGTGGCATGGCTAGGACCAAAGTGGTGGCTTTGGCAGCTGGCTCTGTTCTACTCCTTTGTTCCCTGAGTGCCTAGCTTCATGGTAGAGGTGCCGGCTGGAGCCATGTTTATCACCGCAAATCTGGGAAGTTTCTGTGGCCATGCCACCAAGTATTATGCCACCCACTGCTCATAAACTCCATTTAAATATTTGGCAGTAGGGCCTCTCAAAAGAGCGATACAGCTTTTCTGCTAATACTGAGTCAGGAAGCTGTCTCTTAAAGGAGCCATGCCTCTGCTTGCCATTGGTAAACATAGCCTACCCAAGAAAAAATGGTTACCAAGAAGCTGAGTTTGACTCAGTTTTTGTGTGTTTAGAATCCCTTTTAAAGCTTTTTCCAGGCTTTATGTGAAAATTCTTGCTAAACATTTGGGCACCATATGTAATATGTTTTGATTATATGCTTTTCCTTCTCCCAATTCCTCCTAGATCCTCTCCACCTTCCTACTCAACAAACTTTCTGTTCTCTCTCTCTCTCTCTCTCTCTCTCTCTCTCTCTCTCTCTCTCTCTCTCCTCTCTCTCCTCTCTCTCTCTCCCAGTCTTTCTCCACCCCTCTTTCTCTCCATGTCCCCTCTCAAAAGAAAGAAGAAAAAAACAAAAAACAAACTAAAAAAATGAAAATTACAAGACAAAAATTACCAAAAGAAAAGGCAAGCACATGGAAAAAAACCCAAAGTCCATTCTTTTTGTTGGCCAACTTCTCCCAGGCAGTGGGTCTGTGGTTGATATATATGATAACACTCCATTGGAAAGAATTGGTTTTCCTTTTCCTATCAGGTATTAATTGCAGATAGCTTCTTGGTTAGGGGTGGGATTTAGTTTCTACTTCCTCTTTCAGTGCTGAATTTTTGTTTGGTTTGAACCTCTATAGGCTTTTTGTATGCTATCACTGTCCCTGTGAGTGCATATGTGTATCATTCTGTTGTGTCTGGAAGACACTGCTTCCTTAGAGTCATGCACTATCATTGCCTCTTGCAATCTTTCTAGCTCTTCTTCCAAATAGATCCCTGAGCCTTGAGGGGAGGTTGGGGTTGAAAAAGATGTCCCATTTAGGGCTGAGTGCTACATAGTCTGTCAATCTCTGCACTGTTCAGTTGTGGATCTCTTTGTTAATTACCATCTACTGCAAGAAGAAATTTCTCTAGTGACTTTGGCTGGTATGTTCTGGTATATAAGTATAGCATTGCATTATTAGGAAACATTTTATTGCTATGTTCCTTTGTCAAAATAATAGTATTAGATTTTCTGCTAGGCCGGTGACTCACCTAAAGTCAAGTTTTTGGCCACTTTAGCAGTGTCAGTTATTGGTCCTATATCATAGAGTAGGCCTTAAATCCAATCAGAAAGTTGCTGGTTATGCCCATAAAATTTGTGCTCTTGCACCATATATCTTGCAGGCAAGTCACTGTTATAGTTCTCAGGGTTTGTGTCTGGATGATATTGATGATTATGTGTTCTTCCAGTAGCATGCAAAGTGCCTTCCAGCACCATGAATGCTAGTTAGATAGGGGTCAAGCTACTAGTTTTGACCCAGTTTAATTTATCCATGTTTGTTACGTAAGTAAGTTGTGTCTTCAGGAACAGGAGTTACCCCTGGGCTAAGGAGAGTAAACAATAGCCTTAGCAATAGCCTGTAGTGTCTGGATCAGGACTATAGAACTCCTTGGGCCAATGACTCAACAAGATGGAACCCATTCCTAGCACTGGAGGTTTTTACATGATGGTGTGTGACGTGTAGTTGGTACACTGCCTCCTCCTTTATAAGATAACTCCATTTAAGTTTCTTTCATTTATGTGTGTGTGTGTGTGTGTGTGTGTGTGTGTACGTGTGTGTGTGTGTGTGTGTGTGTGTGTGTGTGTGTGTGTTTATACAGTATTGGGTTCCCACATTGCTTTTCAAAAGACCTTCCCCATATTCCCTCTTTTGCCCCATCTCCCTTACCATTTAATCCTCTTTTATCTCCTTATAACACTATACTCAATTTCTTCTTCATTTTAAGATCTCTTCCTCCACCCTGGTCCCTTAATAAGTACCTAACCTCTGTAGTTATTTCAATTATAGTACACATATTGAAAATTTAAAAGCTAATTTTCATATATAAGAGAAAACATGCCTCTTCCCACAGTAACTAAGCATAAAGCTGAATTCTTTCTGGACTGGGTTAGATTAATTATATGTTTAATTGCCTGTTATTCACATAAAATCCAGGACTGAAGGTAAACAGTTAGTAAACTGAGTTTAAAATCTAGGATCACAAACTAAGGTTTGTACAAAGTGTTGGTTGTTATAAGATCAGAGCGAGTAAATGCTGTGGGTCCCTTTATCAGCTGCCTGTGGGGAAAACTCAGGGCATATTAGGCTGCTTTTAATATCTGAAGGACTTTGATTCAACAAGGGCAGACACTTGCAATTCTGCTCATGAGTAAAATCTGTGAAAGTTCCACTTGTGATCTATCCACAAAGACACTTCATCTAGCCAAATTGCCCTGTCAATAAGGCTAATGATAGAGAACAGACCCCAAGTGTCTTACAGTTCACATGGAGCAATAGACCTAATTATGAAGCATAATTTAGTATATTTCTATTCATCAAAATTATACAACTTAATGAGAAGTCATCTTCCTGACCATCCACAAATATATGTGACCATTAGACTGAGATGTAATCATGGGATTACATATACACATTACATGAAAATGCATGGTAATGGGGGATATCATAGATGTTTTTGCACATGTGAAATTACAGACAGGAGCAACAGGTCATTTACAGTCAGTGACCCCATGGCCTTACCAAGTGGGGCTCCCCATCAGAGAGTCATTCATCTGATGGGTCAACCTGCTGAACACTAGTTGTCACCTGCTATATACTCCCACAGCCTCTGGTAAAGCCATTGCTACCAGCAGCTCTCTGCACATTTCCAGCCCTAAACCTGATTTATTGTTACATTATCACTCTTATTTAAACATATTTCTGTGGCAATGCATTATGATAAAAAATAAACTCTTACATTCTAAGAGATGGGAGCTTTGCTGGACCTCACAGCCAGAGTTAATGATACATTTTGAGGTCACTTAAGAGTGCTATTCCATGGTGGGTGGGAGGACTGAGATGAGAGAAGGAAGGGGTATAAAATAAATAAATATTTTTTTAAAAAGAAAAGGAGGCTGCTACCCTACTGTGTGCTCAGCCTGATTGTTTAAACTGACTTAACTACATAACAAGCAGTTTTGCCTTATATGCCCCATGGGACCAGCTTTCAAAACCTGAACAAATGCATGGCTTTAATCTCAAGTTATCTACTCTTCTATGCTCATGAACCAGAGAGCAATGCATGTATGTTTCTATAGACATTACGATAATAAATAGGGAAATGGCAAATAGGCTGAAAGCCCTTGTAAAAATGAATATCCACCATAAATGTTGGATACAACATATGGATAGTGCTTGATACACAATGATGTTTGTAAATTGTTCGTTATCTGGGTCAGTTGGGTTCAGTTGGAGTCAGTGAATTAAACCTTATAAAACTCTGTTAAAGGTTCCTGTAAAGAATCCTTCATTCTTTCCCCCATGTGATGCTTTCTGTGTTATTCAATAAAAGAGAGAATAAACCTTTTTATTTAATAAATAAATATCATAAAGAAGAAATAGAATCAACATGCCAGGTGGGGGGGGGCACCCCAGCACTCAGGAAGCAGAGACAGGCAGATCTCTGAATTTGAGGACAACCTGGTCTACAGAGTGAGCTCAAGGACTACACAGAAAAACATTGTCTCAAAAAAAAAAAAAAAGAAAATGAAAAGAAAAGAAAGAAAAAAGAATTAGAATCATTTATCACCAGACATACACAAATATTCTCCTAAGAAAACTAGGAACATATGCCCTATAAAGAACTGCAGGTACTCCTTACCTTTGACAGATTATGTGACAAAATATTCATTCTTGGTTGAAAATCACCATTAGTACACCTATCTTACCAAATATCATAGCTGGGCCTGGCCTAAGTTAAAAGAGCCTGAACTATGCAAACCTACAGTTGAGAAAACCATGGACCATGAAGGCCATTTGATGTATAGTTACCTCAAAATAGCATAGCTGACTGGAAGCTGGGGTCACTGCATCTAGTCAGCATTCAGAGAGCCAAACAGTACTCACTGGTAGCCAGGGAAAAGAACGAATTTTGAATTATGGTTTCGGGATGGCTAATCGTCATTGTGAACTTGACACAATTTAGAATTACCTGAGAAATATACTGTTGGGGTGTGTGTAGGAAGGTGTTTCCAGACAGATTCAACTGAGGAGATCCAGTAAGAATGTGAACAGATCCCTTCCATGGGATGAGTTCTTGGTCTGAACAAAATATGAAAACTAAGGCAGACAAGGCAGGTGGTCACTGGCCTCCATCTCTGTGCTTCCTGACTGTGAACACAATGTGACTAACCTCTTCCCACTCCTGCCACCATGCCTGTCCTGCCAGGAAGGACTGTACCCCCTACACTATAAGCCAAAGTAAACCCTTCCTTCCTAAAGTTGCTTTCGTCTGGTGTTTGGTATCATGACAAGATAGAAAAGATAGAAAAGTAGCTGAATCAGGTTTCTACAAGAAGGCAAAAACTCAAATTAAACCACTTCAGTTGGGGATTGTCTTACACTCAGAAATGTTTGCAGAAGTTGTTCCCATAATCACAGAAAATTTGTAGCAATCTAACTATCCTTCAAATAGGAAATGGATAAATTGTGTAGTGATCACATAATAAAATACTATTAAGCAATAATGAAAAGTATCCATGCATGCAGTAAGATACATTAATCTAAATAGCATTCTGGAGGTGATACAAATACTCTGAATCTCAATTGTGGCAGTTGGAGAAGGTATATTTGCTAAATTGTAAAAATTGCTTTAAAAAAAACCAAAAATGTCACTGCATGTAAATAATACTGAAATTAACTGATTTTATTTTTATTACATTGAGTGTGTGTGTGTGTATGTGTGTGTGTGTGTGTGTGTGTGTGTGTGTGTGTGTGTGTGTGTGTGTGTACCTCACTGCAATGGTCATTATGTGAAGGTCAGAGAAAAAAAATCTATACTCACCTTCATCAGGCTTGGCAGCCTGGAGCTTTACATACTAAGCCATCCCATCAGCCACCTGATTATCTAATTTTAAAATTTGAAAGCCAATGAGATGACTCCGAGTACAAGGGCACTGACTGCCGAGCCTGACCACTGAGTTCAATTTTCAGAACCAGCATGGTGGAAAGAAAACATGACTCTCACAAGTTGACTCTGACATCCGTACACAGGCCATTGCGTGTGAACATCAACCCAAACACACAAAATGAATAAATAAAAGTAAATAAATAAATAGATGTGAAAATTTTTACATTGAAAATATTCTGAACAGCTGGCTATACAGAACTAGTAAAATAAATTTCATAAAGCATATATTACACAGCACCCAACAGCATATGATAATATACATGTAGACAGAAAAAGCATCTGTAATACATGATGCAGAAAGCAGGATGAGAGCTCCAGATACAGTCAGTAGAAAATGCTTTCTGGCATGCTCCACAGCCATGACTCAATGAACAACACTGAAAAAATAAAAGCTATAATGATTTTAATATTTTAATTTTATGTAACTCTTTATGTTTCAATCCATACAAACACATATCATGACCTATTCAAAATTCTAAAAGCCTTTAGCCTGTGATGTCTGATCCTAGTCACTTGATGGTACAAAGGATGTCTAACAGATTCATCAAGCACAAGTCTGAGTGTGCCTGTGAGACCACTTGCAGAGATGATTGGGGTAGACGTCTTTGGCCTAACTTTGGCCATCTGAAATTTGAATGGATTATCAAGACAGGTACGCCCTGGTTGGAGGAAGTAGAACATTGTTGTGGTATCAACAGCTGGTGTCAAGTACATGCAGGTGTCAGGGCTTGAGCAGTGGGGCTACAGGAGCACAGGGAAGGGGTGAGGGCTCCCTTAAAGTAGAATAGTGTAAAGCATCAGGTTTACAGGCTATTGCAGTAAGATTTGCCATTGCAACAGTTCATTTTCATTGTCTTGTTTCCATTCACAACAGTCCCACTGAAGCAAGGATTAGCACATCTCTGGACTCCAAACTGGATTTTGCCATCTGGAGAGGAAGAAGGGCAAGAGGCAAAATATAAATATTAGTGGAAGAGCCAAAGTCTCAGTAAATGAGAGCCAGGCTCCTAGGTGAAAGGTACATCTGCCACACAGGCATAACGGAGGTGGCCTCTCTGCTGCCATTATCCCTCAACTCCTAATCTAACCCACAAGTAGAACTTCATTCCCAAAGTGCTGAATGGAATTTCAGAATCCAATTCCTATCATACCAGAGTGTGTTCACCCAGAAAGGCCCTGAGAATCACCCAGACACCTTTCAAAAATATTTTTAATTTATAATCTGTTTGTTGGTCTGACCAACAGCCAGTGGCAGCCATTACCAGAAGCAAAGGGCCTTTCCCTTTCCCTATTCTTATAGGCAAATGGATCCTCCTTCAGTCTCTGAGTTTGCCAAGAGCACTCTGGAGATGGATTCATCACTGTAGGGCAAACAAGATGGTCCCTGGAGTTCCCAGACTTTACATACCTTCGAGCACTAGGAGTGAGGCGCACCTCTCACCAGGGTTAGCCTTACAGCAACCTTCTCCTTCCTCACAAATCCTCTCAGAATTGAGCCTAGCACACTTGAAACATGTCAAAGCTGAAAAGACAAAAGTGAGTGTTAGGGGCTCATTCAGGACCCAGCCTTAACCATCAATGGTAGCTGAGCCTGTGGCTCTGGTTAATGAGAAATAAACAATAGCCAGAGAAAGAGCTGGCTGTGTACTGAGCTAACCCCTTCAGGAAGGGTCATGACCATGAACTCTGCAAAGGGAAAGTTGGAGGAGAGTTGGAAGATTCCCCAAGCCCATATCCTGAGAATGGACCAGGTTATCAGGATGAAAAATCAAAGCTCTGATGTGGGGTGCCTAACCCACCACATGGTGTTCTATTTCTGAGACAGCAGAAAGAGACAGGAGGCAGAAAGAGACCAGAGTCTGACCTCCCCAGACAGGGTTGTATTTATTAATATACACAGCAGAGGGAAGCCTCTCTCTTACAGGAAATGGAAGGGACTGCCAGGAGGAAAAGCTGGCTGGAACCCTTTACAGGGGTAGGGTGATAGGATTGGGGGTGATGAAATTGCTGTGGTCTAGGGGACGATGCTGGGTTGCAGTCTGCCCTCCCTGGAAGTGTTCGCGTGGGATGAAAAAGACTGTCTTGGGAAACAGACTGTCTCAACAGCCATTCCTTCCTGTGCTGACTGATGAGGGCTGAGCAAGGTCAACGGTGGTCTCAATCCTGAAAAGGCGAGAAAGACGTAGGGAGCAAGCCCATACATAGGAGGCTTGTGGCTGAATTTTTTGTCTGCTCCCTGTGTCTTTGGGCCTAGTTCAGTTAGAAGTTCTTGGTGCTGAAGCAACATCATTGGTAGAAGATGATGCAAACCCCGTTCTCAGCACCGGTCAGATCCAGTGTGTTTTAGTCTAGAAGTAGTGCAGCAGCCAAAGAGTAGACTTAGTTCTGAGGGATATTAAGCTGATCTGAAATTCTTTAAGGTTTCTAAGAGTTCTAAAGACAGAGAGGCTCACTGATGCAAAGAAGTCTTCAGTCCAGCTGTTTTAGTTCTGAGTCCTTAAACACACCCAGCGTGGCAAGAAGAGGGATGATTTGGGTGACCTGTGGCCCATTAGTCCCCATTTCAGAGGTCACTGAACTGCTTTTCAGGAGCTTATGGTAAAGGCGAGATCCCTTTTTAAGAGATAAGATTTAAGTTTAAGATCCTCTCTTAAACTGCTTCAAGCTGACAAAAGGGGCAATGTAGAAGCGGCATCAGCTAGCATGCCTCAGAGGAGGGTCCATCCAAGGGATCACAATAAAACTCAACAAATGGCAAAGTCCCAGAGCACAAGTCAGGAGGTAATAACTGTACAACCTTGTGGGAACAATAAGAGACAAAGTTAATGAGGAAAATATTTTACATCAAGATTAAGTTAAGTTTTGTTTAGTGGGGTTAAATGCAATTGTAGGACTGGCTATATCATGTACCAGAGATCTTGGAAGGATAAGAGGTAACTGCAATTAGTTGTTTGTTTAATCAGACTTCTGCATAAGGAACAATCACCCAGAAGCTTTGTAAAGAAGTCAGTTAAAGTCAGTATCTTAGTCAGGGCTTCTATTGCTGTGATGAAATACCATGACCAAAAGCAAGTTGGGGTAAAAGGCTTACACTTCCACATAGTAGACCATCATTGAAGAAAGTCGGACAGGAACTCAAATAGAGCAGGAACCTGGAGGCAGGAACTGATGCAGAAGCCATGGAGGGGTGTTGCATACTGGCTTGCTTCCCATGGCTTGCTCAGCCTGCTTTCTTATAGAACCTAGGACCAGAAGCCCAGAAGTGGCATGGCCCACAATGGGCTGGACTCTCCCCCATTAATCACTGATTAAGAAAATGTCCTAGAGGCTTGCCTCTAGCCTAGTCTTGCAGGGCAAGTTTCTCACTTGAGGCCCCCTCCACTCTGATAACTCTAACTTCTATGAAGTTGGCATAAAACTAGCCATCATAGTGAGAATCTAGTTGATAATTTAAAATAGAATTCTATTGAGTCACTTTATAGGATTGCCTAGTAAAATATCCAAAGACACTGTTTGGATATTCTGGATAAGTTTAAAAAACTGTGAGTTTGATGGCAGAGTATCTGGCAGCCTTTTTTTTTATTTTATTTTTTTTTATTTTAATATACAATTCAACTTTACATATCAGCCATAGATTCCCCCCCGTTCTCCCTCCTCCCGTCCCGCCCGCCTCACCCCCCCCCTCTGGCAGCCTTTTTTAATTGGGGAACGTGGGGGTAGGGGTTAGAATATGCACCCTGGAATTAGCTTTTCTAAGAGAATTGAAAGTCAAGATAAAGAGCATGGCTAACTGAACTAGCATGCCCATCCCATCCCAATCAGTGATGTAATGAAAGCTTTTAAGTGCCAGCCTCAAAAACCTTCTTTTCAGGGTTCTAAAAAGATGCTACAACAAGCGAGGAAGAACTAATATCTGAGGGTGAGGCGATGAATTTGCTCACGCCATGTGCTTTCTACCCATGTCTCTTTATTGTTCTGAATTCAGTTCTCTCTCTGTTGTTCTCTCTTTGTTCTAACCAGAGTCTCTGAAGTCTCCAGTTTTTATACACATACAATCAGCAATTCTCTGGCCAAAGCAAGGTCACAAGGCTTGAATTCTTTCAGGGTCATAAAGGCAGATAAGAACTGCACAAGATGATAAATGTCAGGCTTTCTTTATGACTCAAGGTGGGAGAGGTTTGCAGGAAATGTTTGGAACTAGAAAAAATCATCCTGAGTGAGGTAACCCAGACTCAGAAAGACAAACATGGTATGTACTCACTCATAAGTGGATAATAGATGTAAAGCAAAGGATAACCAGACTGCAACTCACAACTCCAGGGAGGCTACCTAGTAAAGAGGACCCTAAGAAAGACACAGGGATCGCCCAATGACAGAGAAATGGATAAGATCTACATGAGCAAACTGGACGTGAGAGGGGGTAATGGAGGGCAAGGGTCGGGGGAAAGAGAGTTTAGGGGAGTGGGAGGTCCCAGCTGGATCAGGAACAGAGTGGGAAAACAAGGAAAGAGATATCATGATAAATGAAGACACCATGGGAATAGGAAGAAGCAGAGTGCTAGAGAGGTCCCCAAAAATCCACAAAGATACCTCCACAATAGACTACTGGCAATGGTCAAGAAAGTGCCTGAGCTAACCTACTCTGGTGATCAGATGGCCGAACACCCTAACTGTCATGATAGAACTCTCATCCAGTGACTGATGGAAGCAGATGCAGAGATCCACGGCCAAGCCCCAGGTGGAGCTCCAGGAGTCCAATCAGAGAGAGAGAGAGAGAGAGAGAGAGAGAGAGAGAGAGAGAGAGAGAGAGAGAGAGAGAGAGAGAGAGAAGGGATTATATGAGCAAGAGATATTAAGACCATGATTGGAAAAAGCACAGGCACAAATAGCCAAACTAGTGGAAACACATGACTATGAACCAATAGCTGAGGAACCCCCATGGAACTGATCAGGCCCTCTGGATAAGTGAGACAGTTGATTAGCTTGAACTATTTAGGAGGCCCCCAAGCAGTGGGACTGGGACCTGTCCTTAGTTCATGAGCTGGCTTTTTGGAACTTAGGGCCTATGCTGAGACATTTTTCTAAACCTTGGTGTAGGGAGAAGAGGACTGGACCTGCCTCAACTGAATCTACCAGGCTGAGCTGAATCCCCAGGGGAGACCTTGCCTTGGAGGAGGTGGGAATGGAGGTGGATTGGGGGGGGGGGGGAAGGCTGGGGAGTGGGAGGCTGGAGAACAGGGGAATCTGTGGCTGATATGTAAAATTAAATTAATTATAAAATTTTTTAAAAGCCTCAGTGAATTCTTAAAGGGAACAGGGTCAAATGAGAGGGAGAGAGACCTTAAACCAATAGGGAAGTCTAAGAAAGGGAGGGGGAAATTAGTGTGTAATACTACATTCTTAAGCATGGGTAGATAATAAGCTAATCAATAGACCAAGGTGAAAGTAAGTACGAAGAGTTAAGAATTAATGGAGGTTAGTTTGGGTCAGCATCTTCTTATCTGCTGGCAGGGTGAAACCAGGGCATGCTTGTTCCCTATCTATCTGAGTGGCTACGAATCAACAGTTTCAGACATGTAGTAATTCTATGTCCTTGAATGTCAGTGAATGTCTCAAATGAGATTCTTTTACCTGGATGCTAACACTGATCAAACACCTCCAATAAAGATAATTCAGGAGGACTCAGGAGCATGGAAATGAGGAAAATAGTTGCAGCTACAGGGGGCTATGTGGATCTGCAATCCCTCCTTCCTGAACGTTTTTCCCCAAGACAGACAGACAATCTTGGTAAACAGGCTGTCCGAACAGTCTTTCCTTTCTGTGCTGACTGATAAGGGCTGAGCCGGATCAACTGTAGTCTCACAGGAATCCTTTAATAAAACTGAGGAATTCTATCACACAGGACTGCACAAATCCATGCTTTCGTTGTCTTCATCTTGTCAATGACCGTCCTTTCCCACTTCCAATCCAAATTTAGGCCCATTCACATTTAAGCTTGAGGAATTGAGGATGCTCAAATATTCGAGAGAACAGAAGTGAAGGAAGATGGAGAGGCTGGGGAAGAGAACAGGGTGGCAAGGAGCAGGAGGAAGAGCACCAGGACCATGACAAAGAGAAGGAAAGGGGAGCATCCTTGATTGTGCAGAGCAGAGGCAAAGGGACAGATGAGATGTGGACACAGGAATGAAGCAGAGATCAGTTCCAATGTTAGCCAGGTCCTATTCCTTGCTCCTCCTACCCACTAATGGTCCCTAATCAGTGGCATCGGTATGTCTGCCTGGCCGCACCAAACCCTACCATCTGCCAGAGTCTTACCTTGCAGGGAGCTCACCAGCAAGGAGAGGCCCAGCAGGAGCAGCAAGATGCGTTTTCCCATTGCAGTGAGATCTTCAGACCAGAGAGCAGCAGGAAACAAGACAGCACTCAGGAAGCACCTCAGCAAGACAGGCTTATATTATAAGCCTAGGTTGGGAGGGGCAGCCAGTAGAATCCCAGGAAACGGACTGAGCATATAGCCAGGGGGAAGCCTAGATATCACCAATTTTTACTAACTTTCTGCTGCTGTAACACATGGCCTGTAACGCTTTCATTAAGGACCAAATTTAATTCAAGGTAAACCTGTGACTCCATTAATTCTCCCCTTGGTGCTCTCGTGTATTTTCGGAAAACTTCAGTGCAATCTGATGGCCAGAAGGAAAAATGCCCTCAGGTGCTCCTTTTGGGGGAAGTATGTTCAGGAGGGAGTTCTGAGCCCTGGCGACCTCTAAAACTCTAGATAAGACCTGACACTCCCAGTCCCCAAGAAACCCTGCTCTCCCCTTTAATATACAAAATTAAAATAAAGTTGTTCTCTTTTGTCCTGCAAGGGTAGCCAGAGCATCTGTGTATCTCTCTGTGCTTGGTCATTGCTCTTCTCTTCCAAGAACTCCACGTTTTAGCTTTTGCTGTGCTCGTCACAGCACCTTTCAAATGGGGATTCGTGGCTGTGAGACTCAGTTCTAAGAGCTGGTGGCTATGAGCCTGGAGAGTGTTACACCCGTGCCCTGACATTCTGTGCAGAAGGAAACTACTTCTCTCAACCTGATACATCCATAAACCTGTGTACATGGAAACAGGATATGTACCTGGATATTTCTTCAGTTGCTCAACAAGACAGGAAGGGCAAAGAGCAGATTCAGGCCTGTCTTCCATGCAGGCCACAGTCATCCTCCTTACGTAGAATACAGAGATAGGAAAAGTTAAAGGACTTTGACAGAAGCCTGGGAAGGAAAACCAGCCCTTCATTATGGGTCTGGATCCCTGTCCTGCTGATGGGTCAGGAAACTTCAGACACCATGGGTAAAGCCATGGAGATTACAGATACTCCTTAACACACATAAAACAGATGTCTGATCAGATGTTAATGTCAAATTGACACACCTTGGAAAAGGGAAACTCATCTGAAGAATTGTTTGAATCAGATTGGCCTGTGAGCATGACTGTGAGTCATTGCTGCTGTTCTTGTTGGCTAATTGATGTCGGAGTGTACAGTTCAATATGGACAGTGTCAACACTAGGCAGAGAAAATCTAGGTGAGCAGAAATGAGTGAGCCAGCCAGGATGCATTGAGGAGTTATTTTGTAGGTGTATCTGTTGGGACTGGACTCCATAACTCACTTTGCTTGGTTGTGCTTTTCTGTCTTGAACAGAAGAACTTTTTCTCACGTCTGAAGGCTGAGAAGTACAACATGGACTTTCAGGCAGATTCAGTGACCTGGTGAGGGCATTACCTGGTTCATAACTGACCCTCTGCTGTGTATCAACACATGGGAGAAGAAATAAGGAGTTTCTGGGTCTGTATCTTAAACAAGGGCGTGAATCTCATTTGTAAGGGCTTTACATTGGGAAAGTATGTACATATAAGGGAAGATGTTGTTCGACATCTGAAAAGCTAGTGACTAGTGGAAAATATTCACAGCATAAGTTACTGACAAAGAAGTTAAATGAGCATATGTGAAGAATTTCCTCAACTCAAGTAGTGTCTAGGGATGGGGATAGAAGGACACAGGCTGTGGAGGAAACAATGGGAGAGGGAGTCTATTGGGATTGGGGAAAGGAGAGCAGTAGTGAAGGGGGTGGAGGAAAGATTCAAATACATCATTCCTGCCTTGTGTTATTTCTTGAGACAGACTCACTAAATAGAACAAACTGTTCTTAAATTTATAAAAATCTTCCTGCCTCTGCCTCTCTAGTGCTGGGGTTTAAGGCAGGTGCCACCATGCCTAGGTATCCCATCTGTTGCTCTACTCAGGCCACAGCTGTGCAAAAGTACGCAAGACACACCTGAAGTTCTATGAGTAAGAATGCAGTAAGATGCTGGAGGTATTGTGTGGGGATGGTGTAGCAGAAAATGCACCACTGCACTGGCCATCAGGGGCAGGGTTCAGGTCTGCCACATTCACTGTTGGAGAACCAGTGCCTACCTACAGGGCTCACCAGTCTGGACACATTTGTTGGAAAGATTGCAACGAAGAGAGGAGGAGGAAGAGGATGAGTGTGTCAGTCGGTGTTAGAGGGATAGAGGGAGAGAAGAAAGGAAATCGGGATCTACAGAAGGGGAAGAGTACTGGGGTGGTGGGAGGCAGAGAGCAACTCTCTAGGCCCAGTTGAACTATCTAACTATCCACATCTGCTGCTGCTGAATACAAGCATGTGTCAGCCTTGGCAGTGCTGAAGATGAATGGTACAGTGCTGGGAGGGCACAGATCTCCTTAGAATAGGACTCTCCTTACATAGGGCTCTCCTTAGAATAGGGCTCTCCTTACATAGGGCTCTCCTTATATAGGGCTCTCCTTATATAGGGCTCTCCTTATATAGGGCTCTCCTTATATAGGGCTCTCCTTACATAGGGCTCTCATTAGAAGAGGCCAAGAAAGAGCCAGGCCTCTAAAAATTGTTACAGCAAGATTTGTCCTTGCAGCATTTCCTTTCCAGTGTCAGATTCCCCAAGAAGGTTTGATTCTGGCACATGTGAGGACATTCCTGGAGCCCAGACAGTATCCTGCCACCTGGAGAAGAAGTAAGGCCAGAGGCAAACATCAGTGTCTGGAGAATCAGTGACTCAGTAAATGAGGAGAGGCAGGCTCCCAGGTGGAAGGTCCATCAGCCCCACTGAGCTGGGCTATCATCCCTCAAGCCCTAATGTGGCTCACAGGGAGGACTTCAATCCCAAAACTGCTGAGTGGAGTTGGAGTCCAAATCTTGCCTTCCTGAGTATTTCCACCTAGAAGTCTCCTGAAAACCACCCAGGGAGCCCCAAAAGCATGTTTTTCTCTTAATAGGTTTGATCCTTCAGTAAGAGCCAGCTACATTCAGTACAGGAACATTTTTCTTGCTTTAACAGGAAAATGCACCCTCCCACAGTCTCTACTTCTATCCCTAGGGCTCTAGAGAGGTATGTAGCCCTCCAGGGAAAGCAGAATCCATCATCCTGAGACTTCCTGCTTTACACACCTGCAGAAGCTGTCCAAAGGACACACATTTGGTCATGTTTGGTCTCACAGGAACCTTTCCAGTACAAACATATTCCCTTAGTTAGTGTTGAAACGTCAGAGCTGAAAAGGAAAAAGCCAGAGTAAGAGTCTCCTTCAGGACCCAGACTCAAGCGTCAGCCAACAGCTGAGTCTGTAGCTATGACAAATGGATGAAAAGCAACGGCTGGAGAAGGAGCCTGCTGCATGAAGAGTGAGAAGGAAGGGAGGTTCTGATGAGGAGGTTGGAGCACATCCACCATGGTGGGACAGCTCTTCCCAGCATCTCATTGTCTTTATCCCATCAACACTATGAGCTGGTGGGAGTGGAACATTGGAATATGAAGACTAATAGAGGAGGAGAAAAAATACAAGGAACTTGGGGAAGGGCATTAGAGGCAGGAGAAGGAAGAGGAAGAGGGCTATAGCATAAGCATCCTTCTGACGGGATGTGGGAACATGGGGGTTAGTGACACAAAGCTCAACTCCAAAAGAGTCAGGTCCTTCCACACCCCTCGTCTCCCCAAAGCCCAAGACTCTGTGGCAATCAGAATGTCTGATCACAGGTACCAGCCCCTACCAGCTGCCAGGCCCTTACCTTGGAGGAAGCTCACCAGCAAGGAGACACCCAGCATGGGCAGTTGGGGATGGTTCCAATTGCAGTGAGATCTAGGACCAGAGAGTAGGACCGAGCAAGCAGGGTCCAGCCTCAACAAGACCCATACTCTGAGCTGGGAAGGGTGACCAGTGGGATTCCAGACCATGGACTTAGCATATATCCTGGGAAGAGCCCATACCCTACCTAAGTGGTCTACTTGCCTTGCCCTCCTTACTCAGTTAGCCAGGTACTTCCAACTTTCAAATGGGAATTCTTGACCCGATGTGCAGTGATATTATAGTCCTGTCAGGCAAACTGTGATAAATTAAAGATGTGCACCCTGAGCCCTCAATAAAGCTAGAGACAGCTTAGATAGCAGTTATATTCAACTGACCCAATAAAGGAAAATAATAGAATAATAAAAAGTTTATGATTATTATTCTACTTAAAAAATGGCAAAACAATAGCAAGGAAGTGATTTTATTTTATTTTCTGAACCTCTTTATCTTATTCTTTGATAATTTTGTGTGTGCATATAATGTATCTTGATCTTATCCACCCCACCTCCTCCTTCCCATTCTCCCTGAAGTCCCTCTTCCAACCTAGGTTGCCACAAATAAACAGAAATGTGAATAAAAATGAAAACACTACATATAAAAATATATAAGACACAGCAAAGCATAGGTCATAGGAAATGTATAGTACAAGTCAAAATGAAAGACTGATAAACTATTTTTCTTAGATATCAATCACCTGAACTAAAAACTCTAATATACAGAGAACCTCAAATGTCCAAAAATAACTTTAAGATGAAATAAAGTTATATGACACACATTGTTTGACTTCAAGATTTCTAAATATCTACAGTCATTAGTTTGTAGTCAAAGGACAAAGGGACAACTCTGAAAAAAAAACTAAGTGAATATGATCACTAGATAATTGCAATGGCAAAAAGAAATTTCCAAATTAAGGATGGTGTTTCAAACAAAATTCAATAAGAAAAAGAAACTAAACATTCATAGGCAAAAAAAAAAATTAATAAAAGATCATTGACTCACCCTTTAAACCACACATAGAAATTCACTCAGATGTTTCAAAGACAATTATATAACTTGAAAGTGAAAATTTTTGAGGCGTTAATGACTATTGATATTCTTAATAATTGAATTCAGCAAGTGATTCTGAAATTATACACAAAGTCATTGCCTTATTCCACCCTCTAGAGAAGGGTCTGGAAGTTTCCTATGAAGTTAGTCACATACGTATTAGTCATGCAACAATAGCCTTCCAAGAGAACTGGAAACATATGCCCCAGGAAGAAATGTAGCTACTCCTTAATTTCAGATGTAGGATGGAGTATGTACCAATAAACCACACTTAATGCACACAGCCTACCAAGCAGCGCAGAAGAGCCTAGCTTGAGTGTGCCTGAACTACATCCAGCTACAGTCAGGGAAATCACAGAACATGAAGACCATTTGATGTACAGTAACCATGAGACAGATAGTACAGCTGACTGGGGGCAGGGCCATCATACCTGCTCTGCATCCTGAAAGAGTCTCAAGGCACTTATTGTCAAAGGCTGATTCCAGGGAGATTGATGGAGGAGATCCACTCAGAATGTTGGAACCATCCCATGGACTGGAGTCTCTTCTAAATAAAATAGAGTAAACGATGCCAGCTGAGCATTCATCTCTCTTTGCTTCCTGACTGTGGTTATAGTTCAACCAGCTTCTTCACACTCCTGTCGCCGTGCCTTCCCTGTTTGGTGAAGTATTTCCCTAGAACTATAATCCCAAATAAACCCTTCCTTCCTTCCTTAAGTTGCATTTGTCAATAATTTGATCATGGCAATGAGGAAAGTCACTAACACAGGCTCCCACTGAATGTGAATCAGATTTGCAGAACAGGAAGTTTAAAAAAATCAAATTACACCATTGTTATGTTCTGAAACATCTTAGATACAGAAATCTTCGCCGGGCGGTGGTGGCACATGCCTGTAATCCCAGCACTCACTCGGGAGGCAGAGGCAGGTGGATCTCTGTGAGTTCAAGGCCAGCCTGGTCTACAGAGCGAGATCCAGAACAGGCACCAAAACTACACAGAGAAACCCTGTCTCGAAAAACCAAAAAAAAAAAAAAAGAAAAGAAAAGAAAAGAAATCTTCATAGACGTGTTTTCACATCATAGAACATTTAAAGCCTGCCCTGGTTAATGTTTTGTAGATTGCATACAAACTAGAGTTATTTGAGAAGAGGGAATCTCAATTTAAAAACATCCCCATTGTACTGGCCTGGGGGGTATTGTTGCCATGGTGTTTCATCACAGCAATAGAAACCCTAAGACACCACCCAAATACCCATCAAATAGTAAATGCTTAAACTGTGTTCTAATCATAGGGTACTACCCAGCTGTGAAAAATAAAATAAAATAAAATAAAAATAAAAATAAAAAAATAAAAAAAAATCCACACAAATGCAGCAACACATATAAATCAAAATAGAACTGGCCTAAGTGAAATAATGTAGATACAAAAATCATCAATTAATTAGCTCAATGAGAAAGGGCTTGCCTGCCATTAACAGTCCCTGCAAGTGACTCTGGTGCCACATATACACAAGCAAGCAAAGCCCGTTCAACTATCTTGGATGTTACCTCTGTGGTAGAGCAGTTGCCTAGCAAGCACAGAGCCATGTATTTACTCCCTAATATCAAAAAAGCAAAGAAAAGGGGGGGAAAGTAGAAGAAAAAATGAAAAAGAAACAAGGAGAAGGCATTTGTTGTATGATCCAAGGACATAGCAAAATGGAAAGGTAGTGTTTATCAGGGGCTGACATGAGGGCGTAATTACATGACAGCAGAGAAGGGAAGGGATTTCTGGAAATGATGCAAATGTTCTGAATCTTAAGAGTGGTGATTAGGAGACGGTAAATGTCTGCCAAATTATAGAACATGGAACACCTAAAAATGGCTAAGTTTGTAGCATGTAAATGGTATTGCAATTATCTGATTTCATTTTTATTAATTTCTTTATAGTATGTGCATGTGTATGTGTATGTGTATGTATCGCCACAGGTATGTGGAAGTCAGGAAAATTGGGGAAGTCAATGTTCTCCTTCTACCACGTGGTGCTTGCCAACAATTGAATGAGGTCCTAAGTCTTGGCAGTAAGCACTTTTACCTGCTAACCCATCTCTGTGGCTCCCTATTCATCTGATTTTAAAAGCTGAAGACTGAGACTGGATAGATGGCTCAGCAGTTAAGTGTTGGGGAATATTATTTTAAGGTGTGTTACTTTTGTTTATGTTGCATTTGTTTAACTCTGTGAAGCTGTGTTACTGTGCCTGTCTAAGACACCTGATAGTCTGAAAAAGAGCTGAAAGGCCAATAGCGAGGCAGGAGAAAAGATAATCAGGGCTGGCAAGCAGAGAGGATATATAGAAGAAGAAATCTGGGAGGAGAGAGGAGCAAGGAGCCAGAGAAAGTGGAGGACCTCAGGGGCCAGCCATCCAGCTGCACAGCAAGCCATGGAGTATGAGTAAGATTTACAGATGTAAGAGAACAGGAAAGCCTAGAGGCAAAAGGTAGGTGGGATAACTTAAGTAAAGGAAAGCTGGCTAGAAACTAAGCCAAGCTAAGTCTGGGCATTCATACGTAAGAATTTGTCTCCGTGTGATTTATTGGGGAGCTGGGTGGCAGACCCCCCAAAAAGAGGAATAAACAACAACCTACAACAGTTCAGAATGCTTACTGCTCTTGCGATGACCTCATGGAAGCTCGCCATCATCAGTGGCTCCAGTTCTAGGGCATCTGTCACCCCTCTGGCCTCTAGGTCCTGCACTCATTCATGTACATAAAAATAAAAATAATAAATAATTTTAAAAGCTGAGGCCAGATGAGATGACTCAACTGTTAGTATATAGTTAGAGTAAGCAGGAACTCTAAAATGTATAATGTAGAAAAAAGGGTAGGGTTCTAATACGGTCAGTAGAGAATGCTACTGGGCATAAATCAATGAGTGGCACTATAAAAAAGGTTATTGTGATTTTTAATATTTATAAGTATATAAATATTTATGTTTAAATATGTACAAACACTTACTATAACACTTAACTATATTCATGATTCTGAAAGCTTTGATAGTAACCTGAAACAATAAATAGACTTGTGAATCTGCAGCATGGGGTATGATCACTAGCAGGTTTTCTTGAGGGCAATGTTGTCTATTTTTTCTAAGAAAATCCATTGGAAAAATATAAAAGTAAAAATTCCAGGGGCTGGTGAGGTGGCTCAGAGGTTAAGTGCACTGGCCATTCTTCTAGAGTTTTTTTTTCTTTTTTTTTCAGTATAAGTTAAAGTCAATTTTTTAGAAGGTGATCACTTTTTTATCTGAAAGCGTGGATTCTCCAATTAAATGTTTAATGACACTTTTCTTCTTTTTTTAACCTTTTTTATTTAAGTGTTTTTCATTTTACATACCAAACACAGTTCCCCCTCTCTCCCCTTCTCCAGCTCCCCTCTTCTTCCCCCATCCCCCCATCTACTCCTCATAGAGGATAAGGCCTCCCTTGGGTAGTGAACACAAACTGGCAACCCACGTTGGGGCAGGACCAAGCCCCTCCCTGCTGCATCTAGGCTGAGCAAGGCATGGCACCATAGAGAATAGGCTCTAAAATGCCAGTTCACATGTTGGCTCACAACCATCTATAATGAGTTCTGGTACACTCTTCTGGCCTGCAGGTATACATACAGGAGGAACACTGTATACATAACAAATAAATAAATCTTAAAAAAATAAAAATAGCCAGGCGGTGGTGGCACACGCCTTTAATCCCAGCACTCGGGAGGCAGAGGCAGGCGATCTCTGTGAGTTCGAGGCCAGCCTGGTCTCCAAAGCGAGTTCCAGGGAAGGCACAAAGCTACACAAAGAAACCCTGTCTCAAAAAATAAATAAATAATCTTTGCCCTGGAGGAGATGGAAATGGGCGGTGGGCGGTGGGGGGGGGTGCCGAGAGGG
>CABHPR010129537.1:8343-29583 GCA_902168415.1 Peromyscus melanophrys | reverse complement strand
CTCACTTGGTAGCCCAGGCTGGCCTGGAACTCACAGAGATCCGCCTGCCTCTGCCTCCCGAGTGCTGGGATTAAAGGCGTGCGCCACCACGCCCAGCTAGATAAGATATTTTTTATATCACTTCTTTCACATAATTTTACATGTTATTGGAAGTCAATTTGCTGAAACTATGTTTATATGTCAAAAAATGCATTAAATTCCATAAGACCCCAAATAAGAATTATCTAGAAACAGTTCTCATGAGCTTAAAGATTAATGAATGTTCTATAATGACTTAGAGCAAACTGCAGCAAAAATTTAAGTGTCTTACAGAGGATCATGCCTTTTTGTTATTAAAAAGCCACAAATATGTCATTCAACATACTGTGCTTCATTAATGACAAACACTGGGTTGTCTGGATTATTATTGTTCTTGTTCTACATTAAAATTGCTCCCAGCTGATTTGTCCTGATCAGGAAATTTCTGATTTTAGGTCATTGGATACATTTTTCAATGAATGAAGAAGCTGAAATGAGCTTTCATTCATTGGTCTACTTGAATAGCAGTATCTCAGGTCAGGATAAATGGGTTTTGACTATGATTTCTCCTCATATGTCTTAGAAGCCATGGGAAAGTCCAATGAGCAGGATTACATAAGGGGGGATGGAGCAAATGTCTGTGAAGAAGTCCTAGAAGTACAATGCAAATGGGCTCAAACCCCCAAGTGTGGCCAGGTCACCTACCATTTCTTCAAAACTTTATGTTTGTTAAGCAGTGTAAGTGCTTTGTAGTTAAGTATGGTATGATACTTCTTTTATCATTGTTCAAAATGCCAATGATACACAGTAAGACATTTTAAAGGACATAAAATAGTGGAATAAAATTTAAGAGCTTGAAACTCTGATGATTCATGAAAAACTTTTCCAGAAATCTGAAGAATGCTGAGATCTGCCACAGCCCCACAGCTGGGAGAGAGCAGAAATAAAATGACTATAGCACACAATTTGCATAAAGCTATAAAATGCAGAAACTAATGTTTCTGAAAACACTGAACAAGCAAAACGGAATGTAAGATAGCAACAAAGCCATTGAAAACAATTACAGTAAAGCACAGCTTAATGAGAAAAGTATTTAATAGACAAACCCTCTGAAAATAAGGAAAAAACAAATGATTTAATATAGTAATGGATCTAATATAATAATAGAGTAGAACTGAGAAAGGAGAACCCAGTAATCATGTCTAATTTTCTATGTTTATTAGTTACTAGACTTTCTGCACAGTGTCATCTGCAGCCATAAAACTGTAAAATGTCTGATAGTGTTTGTGAATAGGAGGAACAACTGACTTTTAAACTCTAATATAGGGATTCTCCACCCGTGTGTTGCTGTGGATATCTGTATGCTGTAAATGTGTTGCTCTGATTGGTTAATAAATAAAGTGCTGATTGGCCAGTAACCAGGCAGGAAGTATAGGCAGGACAAAGAGAGAGGAGAATTCTGGGAGGCGGAAGGTGGAGTCAGGAACCACTGCCAGCTGCTGCCATGAGAAGTAAGACGTAAAGTACTGGTAAGCCACAAGCCACAAGGCAACTTCTAGATCAATAGAAATGGGTTAATTTAAGATATATATATTACTTGTATATTTTTCTGTATATTGATTGTAAATTAAATTTATACATTCAAATTATTTAAGTAACAAAACCTCTTTGCAACTTTTAAAATATATAGAAATACAAATAACAATAGAGGTTTATCATTTTTGAACAAGTAATTATGTTTCCTTTCTTTCTCTAAATTAAAATGGACAAATGAAAATAGTATTTGAAGTCAAATCATACATTGTCTGGTTCCATATTTCTGTGACACCATTGCCCTAGCATATTTTCTAGGCAGGACATAGGTCAAAGGTTTTGTGACTGGGTGGGTGCTTACATTTCTCTTTTGGAAGTCTACAGAGTTCCTTCCTGTAGTAACATATTGTGTACTCCAATAAACCTTACCTGGGGATCAGAGGACAGAGCCAGCCACTAATTAGTCATAGAGGTCAGGCAGTGGTGGCACACACCTTTAATCCTATCACTCGAGAGACAGAGATCTGTCTGGATCTCTGTGAGTTCAATGCCACACTGGGCTACATTAAAGAAAAAGAACCAGGTAGTGGTGATACACACCTTTAATCCCAGGAAGTAATGTGGCAGGACACAAAAAGGTATATAAAGTATGAGTAAACAGGAACTTGATCTCTTGAGGCTGAGGATTTTGTCGAGGTAAGCTAGTGGCTGGCTGTTCTTCTCTGATCTTTCAGCTTTCACCCCAATATCTGGCTTTTTATTACAGAACCTTTTGAGATTTGTGTTACACCTTCCTACACCAAGGATTGAAGGCTCTATGTAGGCACCAGCTCTACTTTTCCATGTTCAGTGAGTTGAGTAACTATTGTTTGTAGCTGGAAGCTTCCCGAGTCCCACCCAGCCCTGTTGTCCTGTAGCTGTTTATAAAATAATCACTCAGAGGCTTACTATTAATTACAACTATATGACTATGGCTTCTTGCTTCTTGCTAGCTAACTTGTAAAACTTAAATCAATCCATTACTATTAATCTATGTATTCCATGGCTTTACTTGTGTCCCATTACATGTTGCTCCTTGGATAACAGGTTGGTGTCTCTCCCCTTCTGACCTTCTTCCCTCTGTATCTCTGCTTGGATTACCTGCCTGGCTGTCAGCTTTCTTGCTATAGACCAAAACAGCTTTATTTATTATGCAATAGGAGCACACATATTCATAGCCTACAGGAAAGACATCAAACAGCAGTTGTCCTTGGCAATGGTGCCTTTAGTCAATTTGCAGAGAGCAACCCATTATCTTAGCAACAGCCTGGGTTGTTTGGGTATTTCCATCGAACCTCATTGGCCAACAACTCAATTGTAGCACAAATCCTAATTGGTCTTAATAATAGATATTGGGGTAAATGCTGAGGGATCAGAGAAGCTGAAGAAGCAACAGCTACTACCTCTTATCTCGTCAGCTCCTCAGCCTGTCTCCTCCCATCTTTTATTCCACTCTCCATCCAGCCATATCACTGCCTGGCTCTTTTTCTCTTTTAAACTGGATTAATCTAGTGAACTCCTGATCTTCCTGCTTCCTCTTTCAAGTGCTGGGACTAAAAGTGTGTGCCCCAGTGCCTGGCCTCTATGGCTAACTAGTGGCTTAGCTCCAGACTCTGATCTTCAGGCAAGCTTTATTTGTTAGATCACAACCAAATTTTCACCACAAATGCAAACTAATCCTGGTACTAGAGTACTTGTTTTATGACACAAGATGAGATGTCCAGTTGGGACTCTGTCACCCCATTATTAGAAGACTTCATTAGGATCTCCTTCTTATATTTTATGTAGTTTCCACTTAACTGGGTTTCAATATGCCCATCAATTCTGTATCTCCCCACATTCCCTCCATCAACTCTATCTTCCCCCATCCCCACCTGATCCTCCCATTCATGCCTTTACCCACCCCTAGGTTATTCTATTTTCCCCTTCACAAGACAAAACTCATACCTGAAATCAGGTGATCAAGAATCAGAAACTAGATAGCCCAGAGACTTAAGGTAAAAGCAAAAACTTCTAATCTGAAAATAAATAAATAAATAAAATGACTCCTAATGATATTCTACTATACTCATAGATTGGTACCTTATTTAGCCATAATCAGAATGCCTTCCTCATGCAGCAGATGGGAACATATACAGAAACCCACTGCCAGATATTACACACACACACACCCCACATACAGAGAGAGAGAGAGAGAGAGAGAGAGAGAGAGAGAGAGAGAGAGAGAGAGAGAGAGAGAGAGAGACACACACATATATAAATGGATACTCTCTAAAAAATATCACCCCAGAGAGATAGTGCAGGGGACTTTTTTTTTTTTTTTTTGGTTTTTTGAGACAGGGTTTCTCTGTGTAGCTTTGTTCCTTTCCTGGAACTCGCTTTGGAGACCAGGCTGGCCTCGAACTCACAGAGATCTGCCTGGCTCTGCCTCCCGAGTGTTGGGATTAAAGGCGTGCATCACCACTGCCTGGCGAAAACTCTTGAAGAGGAAGAGATGAAACTAGTATAAGATCCAGAGGAGTTGGAAGACACCAGGAGAACCAGGTCGTCTAAGTCAACTGAGAAAACTTCATATGAACTCACAGAGACTAAAGCAGCAAGCACAGGGCCAGCCTGGGTCTTCATCAAGTCCTTTGTAAATGTAATATAGCTTTCAGTTTAGTATTTTGAAGAGACTCCTGAGTTTCTGAGCAAACAGGTTTCTGATTCTAGTGCCTTGTCTTGGGCTGTTTTCCTTTTGTTGATTTTCCTCCTGCACCTTTGGTGCAATGGTGTTTCCTTTCTTTTATTATATTTTATTTTGTCATCTTTGTTATCTACCAGAAACCTGTTTTTTTTTTAATGAGAGACAGAAAAGAAGTTATTCTGGAAGGGAGGAGAAGAGGGGAGGGGAGGTATATAAGGGAGGGAAAACTGTAATCAAGATATTTTGTATGAGAAAAGAATCTATTTTCAATAAGCAAAAATTAAAGCAAAGATATTTTAATTTTTCTTTTCATACACTCATCTGGAGTGGCATAGCACTGTCTTCTACATATAATTCTAAAACTGCACTTTATCTCATGACTTTAATGTACTACAGGTATTCAGGCTGTACCCCTATATATTCAATTTCAGTAAATGTGCAAATGGGCTCCAACACTTTTTATCACATTCTTGCTCAACTTTGACCTTAATTAGGTTTGAAAGTATTTACTAGCTTTGGGTTTAATTTATTTGCATAATAAATAACCATGAATGAACTACTGTAGCAGTAAATTTTTAGCATATTAAAAATGCTATCAGGTCTTTTCTCCAAAATAAAAGAGCAAACAAATAGAACAAAGGTCAATAATTTCAAGTGAGATGTATGTCTGGATTTCATATTTATCTATGTCAAAAGTTCCTGTGAGAGTTGCCTATAGTTCTTATCTGCATGTACTGGTTAATTTTATGTCTTCTTGACACAAGCTACAGGTATCTGGGAAGAGGGAAACTCAAAGAGCTTCCCTTCCATAAGATTGTCCTGTGGGTAAGTGTGTCAGCCATTTGCTTAATTAGTGATTGATGTGGAAGGGTCCAGCCAAATGTGGCTGCTGCCAACCCTTGGCAGATGGTTCTGAGTTATACAAGAAAGAAGGTTGAGTAGGCCAAGAGGAGAAAGCCAATAAGCAGGACTTCTCAATGGCCTCTGCTTCAGTTCCTGCCTCCAGTTTTCTGCCTTGTGTTCTTGCACTGACTTCTGTAGTGGGTAGCCATTCCAGCTTTGATCTAAAAGTTCCAACCCCCACTGGGGCTTTGGTAACTGTCATGCCTACAAGGCGGGGCCAAGGGAGGACCCTAAAGACCCGAGATCCGGATGGGCCAGCCCTCTTGGTTCCTGGACCCTGGACACTGGAGGTAGACCGAACAAAGTTCTCCAGAGAACACTGCTGGACTGCACCACACCTTTTCCAGACCCTGTAAGCTATCCCTTCACCTGTAAGTTACCCCACAAATTAAACCTCCCTTTTAACTACGTGGAGTGGCCTTAATAATTTCACCAACAAACTTCCCTTCATGATGGTTGTGGGCTCTAGCCTTTAATGGCTGAGCTCTCTCATCAGCCCCACTTCATGATGGAATATAAACCGTAAGATGAAATCAATCCTTTTCTTTCCAAATTGTTTTGGCCATAGTGTTTACCACAGTAATGAGACCTCTTCAAGACTGTTAGGACTGTTAACCATAAACAACCATTCAAATATCACATGTCCCCTTTTCCTTTATGATAGAAAAAACTCTGCTTTGCTCCTTATAGGGTAGCTAGCCAGGTAAATGGGTTAAACATATAAGATGAGAGAATATTTGTGTGTGTGTGTGTGTGTGTGTGTGTGTGTGTGTGTGTGTAAACAGAACTGCAACCCTCCTACACTGCTCAACCCCCAATGTAAAATGTATATTTGAACCACTCTTACCTACAATGCATTCCTTCTGTTCTGCTGGTTTTGGGAATAGAAGTGGAGAGTACTTAGTCTTTCCATCACAATGATGCCCACCATCATTTCTTTCCTTGGATTTCTGAAAATACTTCTCTAATGAGCTCCCTGGTCCATTATTGCTCACTGCAGTTCATCCCACTGAATGAATAATGATAAAATTACCAATAATCAAAATGTAAATCAGGTTAGGATGCTCTCTGCTTCAATTTCTCCAGTGTCATCTTATTGAATATATAGTGAAAAATTTCTGCTTTATCTAAACAACCACAAACACCTGAACTCTGCAGAAACTACTTCTCTCTGGTTCTTTTTGCTAAATCAGTTTATATAATCCTATTTCAACTTTTTAACTTAGTGCTTCCTATTGCATAAAATATTCTTCCTTGAAAATACAAGCATAACTGGCTCAGCCTCACCACTCATACATCACTTCAAATACCTCAGGGGAGTGTCACACTTAGTATTCTAGCCTATGCACTGATGACCTATTTCTTATCCCTAACATTTAGCTCTCTTTTTATTCTTTTCTGAAATTGATATATGAAATTATTTTCCTTATTTATGTAGTTTCTCCTCAATTGGTATTTCACCTTGACATTTCTTTGTACTCTATACACATGATGCATCTATACTTTTAAAAGTATAGTTTAAAATGGATGTTTTCTCGGGAAATTAGAAATCACTCCAAATGTTAAAAGTGTGCCTTGCACAGTACACCAAGAGGTGTGTTATTTAGTCACATCAGATGTGGACCTTTCATTCAGTGTGTCAAAATGCTCTGTCTGAGTTCATGTTCCTGCCTGGGTGTGGAGACCAGCAGGTGAGACTGTGTCCAATTGATAACGTTTCTGGCCAACTATGGTTCAGACATTTTCATATGATTGATTTAAGTCCATTGAAGTACATTTTTGCTGGGAACCTCAGTAACCTCTTGTTAAGGAGATCACAAGATTTTGTGTTGGTAGCTATTGCTGAACAGCAGCAAAGACCAGCTCTATATTCTCCCACTATATGAGATCATCCCTCAAGCTTATGTCTTATAACAAAAAAGGCAAAAAGTACCCTTAATGGAATTTTTATTTAAGACTTTACTTGTTTAAGCTACTGCTGTGGGATGGTCTGTATGTCAAACATGTTGCTTATTGGTCAATGAATAAAACACTGATTGGCCAGTGGTCAGGCAGGAAGAAGTATAGGCGGGACAAGGAGGAAAGAATTCTGGGAAGTGGAAGGCTGAGGAGACACTGCCAGCCGCCACCATGACAAACAGCATGTGAAGATGCCGGTAAGCCACAAGCCATGTGGCAAGGTATAGATTTATAAAAATGGATTAATTTAAGATGTAAGAACTAGATAGCTAGAAGCCTGAGCCATTAGCCAAACAGTTTAAACAATATAAGTCTCTGTGTTTACTTGGTTGGGTCTGAGCGGCTGTGGGACTGGCGGGTGGCAGAGATTTGTCCTGACTGTGGGCCAGGCAGGAAAACTCTAGCTACAAGCTACACTAAAATTAATTCTGAAAATCCTGTGCACCAAAGAGTTGTGTACCCAAAAAATGTCCTGTCTTTTCCTAAATCACTTTCACATGCTCCTGATAAGTGATTTCCATCTATAGCTTTACTTACACAGCTTCCCTTGAAAATGGGTGCTTTTGTTGGGTGTACACACCTTTAATCCCAGCACTCGTGAGGCAGAGCCATGCAGATCTCTGTGAGTTCAAGGCCAGCATGATCTATAGAGCAAGATCCAGGACAGACACAGAGAAACCCTGTCTCAAAAAACCAAAAAAAAAAAGAAAGAAAGAAAGAAAGAAAGAAAGAAAGAAAGAAAGAAAGAAAGAAAGAAAGAAAGAAAGAAAGAAAGAAAAAGAAAATGGGCGGCACTGGGCCAGTTCCAGTGTAATACATATATGCTGGTAGACTCACTTCATGACACACAGCTGGGCACTGGCCCCTGCACTGGAAATTACTCACAAAATCAACTGTTACATTGCTAAAATACAGTTGCATTAAGTTGTATTATATTTTTTCTACTGAGCATTCCAATTTCAAGGGGAGAAGATGAACAATTACAATATTTTCCCTTAAAATTAATTAAGTAACACTGGAGTAGCAACATAAACCTTAAAATCTAGATAGATGATGTTTGCCCCATACTGAAGTGATACTAATACTAATAAGAAAAATAAATGAGGACTGTGGAAGTTTTTCCCCTAAAATACTTTTGCTCAGTAACCAAATGCCGCTATTCACTTAGTGAAGGCACTAAGCTTTATTTTTAACATGTTTTAAGTTTGAAAATTTTCACTCAAAACTTTAAGAAGATGAGTTATATCTATCAAACTAAATGTTTCTACTTTATGTCATAAAATAGAAATCATTAAAATTGTATTCCTTTAACATGATGATGATGATTATTGTAAGGGCTATTGGTTGTCAGTTTCACTATATCTGGAATGAACTATAATCCGGAAGTGGAGGCCATACTGGATCTGGATCTTGAGGCTGGAAAGCACACCTTTAATGTGGGCCACACCTGCTGGAAGCCTGCTTGCCTTCCCCTTGCCAGCATATTCTTTGGAGCCTACAGCTTTGAGATTCTAGCATATACAGACCAGATGGGACACCCCAGTCTCATGGGACTGAGCAACTACTAGATTCTTGGACTTTCCAATCACAACTAGCTATTTTTGGACTGCACCCTGTGAGTCATTCCCAAATTTCTTTAACTCTATAGAACCCTGACTAATACAATTATGAAGTACGAAATACTATATAGGTACTAGGAACAGATAAGTTAATAAACTAAAATACTTCTTATTATTGTTACATTTTATATGGCTACTTTAATGTAGAATATGATTGATCCAGCAGCAGTTATTGTGTTAGAAGTAGGAAATGTCAGAATGAACTTCTATTCCAATGATTTATAGAAAAACAGAAGAAAAGCTAGCTTTAAATTGTCCAATTTGAAGATAGATTGTCAGAGCATAGATAGTTTTGAACTAGAATCTTTTTGTTTGTTTGTTTGTTTTTTGTTTTTTTTTTTTTTCGAGACAGGGTTTCTCTGTGTAGCTTTGCGCCTTTCCTGGAACTCACTTGGTAGCCCAGGCTGGCCTCGAACTCACAAAGATCCGCCTGACTCTGCCTCCGGAGTGCTGGGATTAAAGGCGTGCGCCACCACCGCCCGGCTTGAACTAGAATCTTAAGACTCTCAGAAAAGCAAAATATAGTGTACTAAATCATAAAGATAATGTATATAAAGCATAATATTGACAAATTTGAGGTTCTATACACTACTGGTAGAGGAATAGTTCACTCTTTAAAATCCCTCAAACTACATTAAAAAAGAACATTTAACTCATATGTGATAAGACTCTTAAGCTTAAAACCAAATGTAATTCTGTAGCTCAAAAGCAAAAATTAAATATATAAAAAGAAACAAACTTTGTGGCCCCACTGCAGCCAGGGTCTGTGCTATAATGTCCAATGTTCCTGCTGCCATTTAAGGTCAGGCAGATACCCAAGATCAAGGGCAAAGTTAGTGTCCCAGGGCCATGCTGCCACTGGGGACAGGGGTGACATCCAGATCCAGCTGCTGCTAAGGACCATGTTGGGGTCCATGGTGCTACCATGGCTGGGGGGCTGACCTGAGGTCTTTGTCCTGCATTGCCACTAATGGTCATGCAGAGGCCCAGGCTTGGGGCCACAACCTGAGGCCTTGGTGATGTCTGCCGACCACATGGCTGCCGGAACTATTCTCAATTGGGTGGCTATTCCTTCTACCCAGAGCCACGCCATGTCCAGGTCCACAGTCCAGCTGTATCTGGGGTCTGTGTTGATGTCTATGGCCAGTGTCACCTCAATAGACCTTAGGAATCATGCAAGATAAAATCAGAGGACTATATTAAGCCAGTCTCACCATTCACTGCCCTGGGAAAGCTGCCCTGTCTAGTCGTGGGCCAACAGCAGACCTCTGCACTTGGGAGAGAGGACTGGGTGGTGGTGGCGCACAACTTCAATCCCAGCACTTGGGAGGCAGAGACAGGCAAATCTCTGTGAGTTCAAGGCCTGCCTGGTCTACAGAGCGAGATCCAGGACAGGCACCAAAACTAAGTAGAGAAACCCAGTCTCAAAAAGAAAAAAAAAAGTGAAAGTAATTAAATAAATAAATTTAAAAATATTGGCAAGGCCAGGTACAGTGGCACACACTTAAAGCTCTAGGAAGTCTGAGGAAGGGGAATACACTTCTACAAGTAGTTCATGAATTGCTTCTACCCTGTACTGCAAGAGGAAACAAAATCAAAAACATAAAAAGATTTACAAATTGCTTCAGTTGAATAGATCTGAGAAGTGCGATTGAGCCTCTGTTCCCATTTTTGTATCCAAAACTTGATCCGTTCATATTTCTCAGTATTTTTCTCATTCTCTTATAAACACTTGTCATATGATAAATCAAGATATATCACACACTCTCTGGTATTTTTATGTCAACATCTTCTAACTTCATTATTCTATTAATATGTCTAAAGTATCTTCTTGATGCAGAGGCCTAACACACATTCATGATGCAAAATAGAGTGATCAGTTCAAAAACACATTATCCTTGGCAGCTCCTCTCACCTTGTAGGGCCTGGATTTTGCATTTACCATGCATTTATATAATTTTCCAGCCCTGCTAGCTCAAGAATATTTTAGTTTTCACTCAACTTTATATCTAGCATGACACTTCTGTTATTTATTCTAAAACTTTAATAATGTCAATAATATACCCTTCTCTACAATAATCACTTGCTTACCATCAATAATGTTATCTATTAAAGAGATATAGGTGAAACATAGACAGATGGGGCATAGAATAGATGGAAAAGAGACTTCTAGAGGGAGAGAGGGGAGATAGAGCGGGAGAGCATAGGTGACACACAGATACCATAAGAGATGCCATGATTATCCTCTCTTATTAACTCCCATCCTTTTTTTGCATCAATAGCAAACTTTAAAAAATAAAATCCCATTGCAATTACTATTATTTTATTAGTTGCTACTATTTGAAAAATATGTACATTTTAATGAATTATTGCAGAAAAAATTCTATTTTACTTATATTCTTGTATTCCAATTCCTGTTGTAAACCACCTCATAAAATTATAGTTTGTTGCATATAATCAATGTGGGCAGGATGAGTCTAAAAACATTGCTTCTTAGTCATCAGTATTTACTCACGTTGCCCTTCCCAACCTTAAGATCATTTTTTCTTAGTAATATAGATACATGAACTGCCTTGGAGATTCCAACCTTTACTGTTTTTGATATTCTTCCTTCTTCTAGTGTTTGTACAGTTGTGCCCTGGTGTATTAACCAAAGCCAGCTTACATAGAACATATTATCATGAACTCACACAAGAATTCTTAAAGTATGGTAGCAAAGTTTATGTGGCAAGCCAGAATTGACTCTCGCCATGATGCTTTCTTCTTTATCAATGCCATGTTGGCAACTCTTGGACACACACACACACACACACACACACACACATACATCTTCTGAGCAATCATATTCATAGAGAATTGTACCATACTTTGAACATATTATTCTTAACTTTTTGTACCTAAGCAGACTAAAACATAAATAAAACAAGATGTCAGATAGTAAGAAAGATAGCCTTTAAGTTAGAACAGGGAGTGTAAAATTGTTGCAGTTCTCTGAATAATTATGTTTCTAAAATGCATATGCTTAAATCCTACCCTAAAGGTAGTGACAGTAGAAGCTGGGCCATTTGAAAGGTAATTGATTTTTATTGCTGAATAGTACTCCATTTTGTATATGTACCACATTTTCTTTATCCATTGTTTGGTTGAGGGGCATCTAGATTGTTTCCAGATTTTGGCTATTATGAATAATGCTGCCATGAACATACTTGACCATGTGTCCTTGTGGTATGATTGAGGTATATGCCCAAGAGTGGTACCATTGGGTCTTGAGGAAGATTTATTTCTAATTTTCTGAGAAACTGCCATACTGATTTCCAAAATGGCTGTACAAGTTTGCACTTCCACCAACAAGAGAGGGGTGTTCCCCTTGCTCCATATCAACTCCAATATAAGCTGTCATCAATTTTTTGATCCTAGCCATTCTGACAGGTTTAAGATGGCATCTCAGAATCATTTTGATTTGCATTTCCCTGATGGCTAAGGATGATGAGCAGTTCCTTAAATGTCTTTCAGCCATTTGAGATTCTTCTGTTGAGAATTCTGTTGAACTCTGTAGCCCATCTTTTAATTGGATTGTTTGGTATTTTACTGTCTAACATCTTGAGTTCTTTATATATTTTGGTGATCAGCCCTCTGTCAGATGTGGCGTTGGTGAAGATCTTTTCCCATTCTGTAGGTTGCCATTTTTGTATTATTTACTGTGTCCTTTGCCTTACAGAAGCTTCTCATAAAATTTGCAGGCAAATGGATGGAACTAGAAAAAAATCATCCTGAGTGAGGTGACCCAGACTCAGAAAGACAAACATGGTATGTATTCATTCATAAGTGGTTACTATATGTAAAGCAAAGGATAACCAGACTATAACACACAGCTCCAGAGAAGCTAGCTAACAAGGAGGACCCAAGAGGGAAGTGTGGACCTACCCAGAAAGAGGCAATAAATGAGATCTCCTGAGTAAACTGAGGATGGGGAAACAGAGGGTAGGGCATGGGGGAGGAGATCATAAAGAAATGGAATAGTTGAGCTGGAACAGTGACAGAATGGGAAAACGTTGAAAGAGATACCTTGATAGAGGGAGACGTCATGGGGATAGGGAGAAATGTGGTGCTAGAGAAATTCCCAGCAATCCACAAAGATGACCCCAGCTTAGATTACTATCAATAGTGGAGAGGGTACCTGAGCTGGCCTACCCTGGTAATCAGATTAGTGAATACCCTGTCATTATAGAGGCTTCATCTAGTAACTGATGGAAGTAGATTCAGAGATCCACAGATGAGCATCAGGCCAAGCTCCAGGAGTTCAATCAAAGAGAGGAAAGAGGAATTCTATGAGCAAGGGGCATCAAAATCATGATGGGGAAATCTACAGAGACAACTGAACCGAGCCATTAAGAGCTCATGAACTTTAGATCAACAGCTATGGAGCCTGCATGAAACTGGACTAGGCCCTCTGCATCAGTGAGGATCACTGTGTACATCACTTGTGTAGCTTGGCCTGTTTAAGGGGCCCCTAGCAGTGGGATCAGGCTCTATCCCTGGTGCATGTACTGGGTTTTTGGAGCCTATTACCTATAGTAGGACATCTTGCACAGCCATGGTGCAGCAGGGAGGGACTTGGACCTCCCTCAACTGAGTACAGCAGGCTTTGCTGACTCCCCATGGGAGGTCTTATCTTTTTGAATGGGGGGATGGGGATTGTTTGGGGGGAAAGTCTGGGGTAAGGAGCAGGAGGAAGGATGAGGGTGGGTGATCTGTGCCTGGTATGTAAAATGAATGAAAATCTCTTAATAAAAAAAGAAATAAGAAAGAAAGTAATTGAGTTCAGCACATTGCTGTTTCAGATTGAGTCATTGTCCCTTCCACCGCATGAAGAGGCAGTAAGTAGATACTACTGATGATGTATTGGCTCCTTAAATCTGATGGCACCTCAAGTTGGTTCTTGGATTTTTCAGTCTCCAGAAACACAAAAATTAATGTGCATTGTTTGTAAGCCATCTAATTATACCGTTTCATCATGATAGCCTGATGGCATACCTAATAAACTGCAATTTTAATAATACTTCTCATGGCTCTTAATGACATAATATAAGAAAAAATGTTGTAGTTAGAATGAATGATAGATCAATGAGTAAAGTAATGGACAAGCATTAGGATATAAGTTCAGATTTCCAGAAGTCATGTAAAACTCATGAACATAGTAGCGCATATCTGTAATTCTAGCTCTGGGGAGGAGGGTCACAATTAGTCTGTATAGCCAGTTGGTGGATATAATGTAATAGACCCTGTCTTAAAATGAGGCAGAGGGAAATGGAGAAAGATATCCAGTTTTAGCCTTGGGCATCCACACATGTACTTATGGACATATACCTTTATGCACCTATGTGAACACATAACACACACACACACACACACACACACACACACACACACACACACACACGTTTAATGAATGCCAGTAACTGTTGGGTGCTTTTATGGTAATGATTACTATCATCAACATTTACTTAGTCATATTTTCCCATCTTGAATTAATGCGAAGGCTCGCATTAATGTTCTGATTCCAAGGCCATATGCTATTGAGAAATTATGAATATTTAAAGATGTAGAGGCTAGTGAGAGGTGTTCAGGTTTGGGATGAATTAGCTTCTGGTAGATCCTCTTTATCTTACCCCTTTATCAGCCTCCAGGTAAGAGGTTCTGCTCCAATGTGCCCTCCCACAATTCTGTGTACTGATCCTGAGGAAATATATTCCTGAACATTTCAGCTCAATGATGATGTTAGCTTATTAACCACATCTGATTATTTTGCTCCAGTGGACTAGCACCAATTTTCCTGATAAAGCCAAAATTTCACTTCCTTGAGCACAAACAGTGTCTTTGTTTGCCTCTGTAGCTTCACAAGTCTTGCATCCATGCTCTGGATTACTCTCAGCATTATCTTCCATTTCCCCAGGTATTTATAAATTCAGAACACTGAAATGTCAAAAGTTTTCCAGGTAAAAACTCCAGAATTCTCCACCTTCCTCCCACAAAACTGTCCAGTGCTTAAAAGTCACATTGTTAAATCCTTTACAGCAAATCTTATTCTCTGGTAACAACTTCTGTTCTTGTTACTTTTCTATTGTAATAAAACAGTAACTGAAACCACAGTAGGGCAGGAAAGGGTCCATTTGGCTACAAGTTACACTACACTTTTTGTAGAAGACAAGGCAAAAATTCATATCAGCAGCCTAGAGGCAGGAACTGAAGCAGAGATTATGGAGGAACATGGCTTACTGGATTGCTCAGCTACTTTTTCTTAAACAGTCTAGGCCTATAGGCATTGCAGTGTCAATGCCCACTGTACACTGGCCCCTTTAACATCAATTACTAATTAAGAAAATGTCCCACAGATCAATCCAATGGAGACAATTACTCAGTACAGTTCCCTCTTCCCAAATGACTATAGTTTGGGTGACAAAAAATAATCAATACAGGTGGTTATAACAATTTCTTAAAAGAAACCACAGTGGAATTTTCTTATAGGAATGATTTCTCAGTAATATGTTTTCATAACATTTTACCCACAGTACAACATCTTTCCAGTTTAGAATTAATTATCTGAAAACTGGCCACTATGTGTTGAGATTATATAATATTCTAGATCCTTTTCTGTAATTTCACCAATGTTCAAAGCATCTTCAATCATGAGAGACCACCTCAGAGATGAATTCCTGTGCTCAACCATGAGAGTCAGTTCCACATGTTTTGAAATTTTGTTATACTGTTTTAATAATCCTCTTAATTTTCGTTTTTGTTATTCAACTGCTTGTGCAGTTTTTTTCCACCTAAATCATGGAACCCATGTCACTCATGTGTGTAGGAATCACTTTCTAACCTCCTGTGAATGTGATTATATTAACTTCATCCATGAATCATGGATATTCTCAGTGGTGTCTAGGACAGTGAGCTCTTCCTTAGTCTATTTCAGTAACAATACTTTATAAAGTGCACCTTAAATAAAACTTGAATTGAAAAAGAATTCACTGACCTATGGGATAAAATGGATCTTGTGTCCACATGCATGAAGGCAGAATTCATCTTACAATGCATATCCGTTGGAGACCATGGGCAGTGAGATGCATTGTCAATGAGCAGTAACATTTATAAATCATTCCCTGAGCAATACACATATCAGTGAAGGCTTAAAATTTTTAGTAAACCATGGTACAAACTGACATGCTGCCATTTGGGCTTCATTGTTCTATTTATAAAGCACAACCATTAATATATTTCCCAATTCTTAAAAGCTGTAGAATTTCTTCAGTGTAAAGTGAGCATGAGATTCAGCTCAGAGCCACCAGATGCATTACCCCTAATAAGAGCTCGCCTGTCCTTGATGCTTTGCAGTCAGTTGTCAACATTTCACCTCCAGAGATTAAAGTCTTTCTTTCAATATAAGGCTATGTCATAACTAAAGAAAATATGTTTTTTAGTGTAGCCACGTACATCAGTTCTCTTACCTAGATCTTCTGTGGCTTCTTCATCAGCCTCCTCTAACTAACTCACTTGTCAATTTAAGTTATAGGAATATCTTCTTCTTTAAATCTCATAGATCCAGCCTTTGTTGGATTCAGTCATTTGACCTGAAGTTTTTCCTGACCTTCAGCTTCACAGAACTGAGTGAGGATTCTTCTTTGGATTAAATTTTAATTTAATGGAATGGAGTAGCTTCTTTGAGGTTCTACCTAGATCACTGAAAGTCTCCTAACAGAGATAAGGCCTCCATTTGCTTTCAGATAATGTGCTATCAAATAGTAGAGCACTGATAAATCTCTTCAAGTGTGTTCCATTTGGAGTCACACTAGTTTAGTCTGAAGAGCCTAGCATTTGGACTGTGAGTGCTGCTCCTCTTCCCTAATATACCTCATTCCAAGCTTTTATTTTAAAGTAAGAGATGTGTGACTCTCTTTCTTAAAATATAGAGGCTTAACATGCAGTAATTAATTTCTTCATTTCAGGGGAATAGCAGATTTGTAGAGGAGAACACAACTATTTATTAAATTTATGAACATCTTGATTGAGCATATTCACAATACCTCAAAAGAATTAAAATAGTATCAAAGATTACTGATTCCCAGATCACTATGAGGGACATAAAAATAATAATGACAACCCTGCAGTACTCTGAGATTAACCAAAATGTGACACATGGCAGGAAGTGAGGGCGCTTTCAGAAAAATTATCCTTATAGAGTCACTTGAACAGAGTTGCTACAAACTTCATGTTGTTTTTTTTTTAATACAGTATTTTCAAATTGCAACAGAGCAAAGAAAACAATTAAAGAGATATGCTAATATTTCCAAATATTTCTGGATAAATGTTTAAGAGGCTATGACTTCTAATTGTTAAGCAATGACTGTATATTAACATTTATTCACAACAGAAAAATGTTGGCAGGCCTCTGTTACAACTTGGATATGAAATGCCACACAAAAGCCCTTGTTCTGAGTGTTTCTTCCTCTAACACAGTGCTCAAGTGTGTTAGGGGAATGGAGTTGTGGAGCCTTAATAAGTAAAACATTGCTTCAGGGAAGTAGTTCATTAGAGTCCAGCATTCAAAAGTTATACTCAGCCCATTTTCCTTTCTCTGAACTTTGATTCCTGTTCCACCATGATGTTAGAAATCTTCACCACAGACTGGCTCTTGCATCATGTCAGGTTTGAAGGGAATCTTACATAATAGATTGAATTCTCTCTGAAACTGTGAGTTGAAGCAAACTGTTTTTCACCTAAGTTGTTTAAGTAAGGCTAATTTGGCATACTCATATATGTAACTTTTATATTTAAAGAGAAGCCAGTTTATACTGTACACATACATGTTCATGTCTAATAAATATTCAGAAAAGAACATTCAGTTATTCAGTTCACTGGTGAAAATTTTATCAAGTTTTATCTGAAAAAATTAAGGAGAAAAGAATGATTTACTTAATTATTTTTTGTGCTTTGTATATAGTACTAGGAGAGAATGCAATGAGCTTTAAAGAACATCAAGTTGAAGTGTTTTGTCTCATAGATTTAAAACTAAGACTAGGAGCTTATAATATTCTTAGGTTCACAAAAAATAGTACATTGAAGTTAAAATGAGTGTTGAAGTATCCATCACAACAAATTTTTAATTCTAATACTCATGATGCAATATAACATACAAGCCAAACAAACCCTTTCTTCCCAACATCTTTTCAGTCATATATTTTTCTCATACACTAGGATTATATTCAAATGAAAAAATAGTATTGGAAAATTTTTATATATTCTAGACGCAATAAGGTCAGAGGATATCTACTATCATTGGATTATAATGAGATAAAATGTTAGTGTCATTTTAATATTTAGAGACTGAAGTGTTCATGAAACAAAACCAGGAAAGGAGGAATGAGGGTACAACTCAGTGTTTCTAAAGGTCAAATTGTCCTGCAATATATCCATATGAAATCAAAAGCTGCCCAGAGACACAGTTGGTGATCATTATTGCAATCTGTGTACTTAGCATATCTCTCACTGTTTTTTACCATTGTGAAATAGGTCCAAAACTGACATGTACTCTTAGACTTCATGAAATTCCAGGGATAAAAATAAAATCAGAATGTAGAAATGAAACCCTCATTAGAACATGGTAAGTTTAAGGGAAGCTCATCATTATATTAAGAGAGATGGTGGCAGTAGCAATATTGTAGATATTAGGGAAATAGAGTAAGAGAAGCAGTTGCAATGGAAGACAGTGTCTGGAAGTATTTAGCAGTAATGAAGGAAGAGGCTGCCATAGCAGTGCAATGGTGATGCTGGCAGGGCAGGTTGCCATAAGCAGTGCAGTGTTGAGTTTGGAAGACAGGCTGCCATAAGCAGTGTGATGGTAATGCTGGAAGAAGAGGCTATCATAGCAGTGTGATGGTGGCGCTGCTGATATCAGTGGTGTTGGACATGGAAGTGACAGTAGTACTGGCAGCAGAGATGGTACCAGTGTTAGGACTAATGATCTGAGAATCATGTAGAGCAGAGCAAATAGTTGTGGACAGTATTTTTGATGATAGAAGTAGTTGTAATGGTTAGCACAGGAAAGAGACAGGAAAAATGACAAGAACTTGGGAGGATCTTCACTCAGAAATCAAATTGAAGCCCCTCATGAGCTGAGAAATAAGAATTCTTGCACACAACTCACATTTGCTTAATGCCTTTCTCCCTTTCCAATGTTCAAGCTAAAATTCTCTAGGAATGTCAACCAGAAACCTCCGGTGCAAGCCTGGTGGCTCCTTGTTTTGCCTTATCAGATTGTAATCACACTCAGTGTATCTTCAGAACCATCCTATAATCTCATTTATGAGAAGGAGAAAGAGAAACAGAGACAGAGGCAGAGATAAAGTGGTTTCTTGGCAATCTTTTGGGATATAACTTGGGAGATACCAAAGTATTATGTATAGCAAATGCTATATATCAATTATTTGTAAATCGCCCTTGGAAAGCCATATTCACAGGTATGTCTTATTCTTTCCCCCAAACACCTGTCTTTCTCTAAACCTTTGTGTTTGAAATATATGTTTAAAATGTCTTAATAAACTATAAAATTATTTGAATAGCCCACAGCCAAGTACTGTTGTGTCCTTCAATTTTTCTCCTGAATATCTTCTCATTTTAATAAAACCAATGGTTAGCCAAAAAATGACATAATGCCATACATCCTAGATTGATCTGAGTTAAGATCTTTAGAAGAGTAAGGAAATAGGCTAAGACTGCTGAGGGTGACAATATAGAACTATGTCTCCCTTTGTGTGTAGCTGGAGTTTTCTCCAGTCCTGCCCAGCCCCACAGACCCCACAACTGCTTATAAAATAATCACTCAGAAGCTCATATTAATTAAACTGCTTGGCCATTAGCTCAGGCCTACCATTGTCTAGCTCTTACACTTAAATTCAGCCCCTTTCTATTAATCTATACCTTGCCACATGGCTCAGGGCTTACTGGTAACATACATCTTGTTACTCAGTGCATAGGCTGGCAGCATCTCCTGACTCAGCTTTCTTCCACCCAGCATTCTCCTCTCTCCTTGTCCTGCCCACAATATCCTTCCTGCCTGGCTACTGGCCAACCAATGTTTTATTTATCCAACAATCATAGCACCATATATTAACAGCATATAGGACATCCCACAGCATCTGCGCCTTTATTGCTGTCTATATGATGTCAGTGTAAAAGGTCAGTGGTGGGAAGCCCTGATGACCATACCCTAATTCTTGAGAGTTTACTAAGGGCCAGGCACTACTAAAACCTTTTCAAGTATTCATTCATTTTTATTTACAGTAACCAAAATAATGGCTTTGAATGCCTCCTTTTATGTTCTCTGTTTTTGCAAGGTAGGTATTCAGCATAGGTTAGATGGTTGGTGAAAGCATCTTGGCAAGCTTAAGTCCTGCTTACAGAACCATGCAATATGTAGTCCCTCTGAGCATTGTATTCTCAAGATTACTCAAGTTCATGTTATTCAAGGATTTATATATTTGAACAGATGCCATTTTATCTGATGAATTATCAAATATGAACCCTGGAGAGGGTTGTTTAACTTCTCTATTCCTCAGGCAGTTTGTCCATCATAAGTCTGTAGAACTTATTAACTTACCTACAAGCTTTAGTCACTGCTTGTTTCTTGGTTGCCTTGTTTAGTGAAGAAGCTCTGAAGTGGGAGATGGTCAGGAACTTGACACTGTCACTGAGTCTTTAGCTTGGTGGGAGTCTCAGTTACTATTTCAGTAGCTCTTTAATCCAAGCTCTCAGCTGTTGGATTATTTTACATATACTAGTTTAGAGGACAGACTTTCCTGGTTTCTCTCTATTCAGTTACATCCAACTCCTGGACAAGGCTTCTGAGAGCCAACCACATCTCTGAAACTTCTTTGCCCACAGTGTGACCTAGGAGAACATTTGATTAATCTGAGAGTCTGCCTTCAGTTTGTCAGTCTGAGATCCTTTAAAAATGTTCCCAATTTTCTGCTTGTAAAAGAGATCCACCCTGTTTCTGTGGTGGCAGTGAAGCAATTGTAAGGTTGGATATATTTCAGTTGCTATATCTTTCTACATTGAGAAGGCAGTGAGAGAGAGAAAAGGACATCTCAGAGGAAAAAAAATAGAAAAAATGAATGCAAAATGACTTTTAGTAGGTTTTTCTTTCCATTATCATTGTTTTTGAAGCCTTGTTGTATACAGTCCTCCACTTCCAGCAGTCTGAGGAAATCTCATTCATTAGTTTTTGTGAGCCATTCTATCTGGACTCTTTCTGAGACAGCAGGAGGTAGAATTCAACTCTCAAGCAGAACACAGGAGACTGTGTTTGAATTGAATATAGAGGGGTTCTAAAGTGCATGGCTCTGCCTCTCTCTCCTCTTTTTTCTTTCTCTTAAATGAGGACTGTAGCTAGAGTTTTCCTGCCTGGCCCACAGTCAGGACAAATCTCTG
>CABHPR010129536.1:2678-40395 GCA_902168415.1 Peromyscus melanophrys | reverse complement strand
TATATATATATATATATACACACACACACTGTAGGAAGTTAGAATATTTCTTGTATAACTGTTATATTTACAAAGATTTAGTAAATTTGAGATCTACGATTTGTCTTCCATCTTTTCAAGGGCTCCATAATGTTAGAATAAACTTCTCCATAGAACGTCTTGAATATGCCTCCGAATCATTTGAGATGAGGAGGCTGAGTGCAAAGCCTGGACCTCCCATCTTCATTCAGCACATACTTACTGGCTTTGCATTGCAGAAATTGTTGGGGTGAACATTTTTTTTCTGGTTTAAAAACAAACATCTAAAAGCCACAGGCATTTACAATATTAATCCTTGAAAGGAATTTAGAAGGCTTTGACCAAAATGTCCTGCTTTTTAACAGAGAGCAAACCAAGGCATCCAGAGGACTGAAGAGGCCCAAGTCCTGCCCGCTGCTACTTGCCATCTTAGGTCTAATTATGGCACAGCTTTGCCCTGATCCTTGTAGACACAGTCTGGAATGGACATGTGGAATAGCTAGGTTGCTTCACCATACCCAGCATGTTTTCAGTTTCTTCCTGATGTCAGTGGCTTTTGGTCCTAAATCGTCTCCATTTGCAATAATGTGAGCACTGCAAGGGGGCTGGGGAATCATTTAAAGAGAATATTGACTATATGGTATTGCTTCTAAGGGCAGTGTCATTTTTGACCTTTTCTTTAAATTAAATACTTCATGAACAACTCAGGGAAGCAGGCTATGTGTACACTGATATAAAAATGGAATCTAAGAGCAGTAATCTTACCAAGTAATTGTCCTTGATTTTTATTCCCCATTCATGAAACCGTGGAATCTCACTGCAAGGTTTCTGTTGGGCTAGCATAGAACCTGTGCTGGGATAGAAAAGAAGGACAACCTTCAGTTTCTTGCTTGGCAGACCAGTGACTCAGAATCCATCCCCTTTGGAAAGAGCACATGCTCACAAACCCTGCTATGCTCTGTCTCCCCCAGGGCAGGTTTCCTCAAGGGCCCTGTGTCTGCTATTGTCTCCTGCAGTTCTCTGGCTTCTCCCTTCCATGCTTTCCATCTTCCCGTCCTCCTCACCACGCAGTTTGACATCCACATTCTCCAAGACTCTGTGGCTCATTCTTATCCCACCCTCTGTTACTTTTTATCATGCCATGTTCAGGTTCAAGAGTTCAGTTTCATCCCTTCAGGGTGGTGACTGAGTACACATGGGTGTGTGCCTCAACGCCATGAGTTCCTTGACCTGGGGTGTTAGTGATCCAGAACTCTTGGTGTGTGACTTTTACAATCCAGACAGAGGGAAACTCCATGACGTGAGGAAATCTACAGTGTGGATCCAAGGATAGTAGAGGAACAATGCACAGACCAGTACCTCTGACATGACTTGCACAGAAAACCTTGATACAAGTTTATTGAGTTCAGGGCACTGTATACTACTATGCATGCCAATGTAAGTAGGTAAACAGGGTCTAATTATGTGTTAGAGAAAACTGCTGATCCTGATGAATCTCATAGATGCTAGGGTCTAATAAAATGAGAAGAACAACTGAAAGGTATAATTTTACTATATAGAATAACCATTATGGCAATTGCAATGTGTTATTTGGTTTCTTACTAAAATAATTTTCTATTTTTTTCATGAATAGCTTATATTAAAAATTTTATATTTAATATGATTAAACTTTTTTTGGCTGTTTTCAGGATGTATTGCTCATTTTTTAAATATAGAATGATTAATTGCCCTCCACTTCAAAACACCTTGAATATAGTCTACATGTTGGTGACAGTTCACCATATTCATAGCAACACCATATATATAGAATATGGTTCCTATATATATATATATATATATATATATATATTCATAAATAAGTTCATATATGTGTGTGTGTGTGTGTGTGTGTGTGTGCATTTAATTCCATGACATTTGACCTAAATATATTAAACTTTGTATAATATATTAAAGTAGTTCATCAGAGAATAAACTTGTTTTCTGAATTTGTCTTTGGACTGAAGAACATTCCTCATGTTGAGGAGAACAGAAGGAATGGTAAATAGGACCAACGTGATGGATGGTTCAGCAGATAAAGATGTCTGCCGCCAAGCCTAATGACCTATGTTTGATCACCAGAACCCACAGAGTAGAAAAAGAAAAGGAACTCCTATGATTTGTTCTTTGACCTTCACAGGCATGTCATGGCACTTACACTCATAAACATGCACAAGTGCACACACATACACACATATATGCACACATACACAAGTAAGTGTAATACAATTTTTAAAGAAAGTATTTAAAAAGGATGGTAAATGACTAGATTGTAGCACCACTTTCCAAATATATATATATATATATATATATATTTATATATATATATATATATATATATATATATATATATAAACAAGACCTTTCCGCTCTTGGAGAATGAAGTGTCTAATTAGAGAAGTGTTAAATGTAATGTTCAAAAGCAGTGACATTGAACCTTCTGAGTTCAACTCTCCCTTTTGTTGCTTACTGAACAAACTTCATAACCACATTGTGCTTAAGTCTCTGCAACTATAACAGGAAATTGATGTCATCAGGTATTTTAAGGACTAAACTTCTTTTTACTTATTCTATTTACTAATCCAGTGTTTGTCTTTTCCAAAACAAGGGTGGAGGTGTGGAGTTAGGTAGCAAGAAAGCTGCTTGATGATTGTAGCAAGAGAATGTCACATCATATTTGTGATGAATAATAAGCTGAGATCAGTGGAAAGCTGAGATCCCAAGAAAGGTTACATAAGGTTAAGAGAAAGTTCCCCAATGCTAGACTCAGTAGGTGTCTATATATCCATGAGCGCTCCAAGTTTAAGTTCAAATTTATTGCAAACATTGTTTTCTATTTGAGCAGCAGAGCCAGGTTGGACTTGGCTATGATTGTATCTTAATTCATGTTGTCGCTTTTACAGAATATCTGCAACTGGATGATTTACAATGAACACAAATTCATTTAGTTCATGGCTCAAGAGGCTAAGAACTCCAAGATCAAGGGGCCATATCTGGCAAAGTTTTCTTTCTGAGTTATCCCAAAACTGGAGAGGGGAAGGCAGAGGGAGGAAGAAAGCAGACAGAGAGAACCTAACTTACCCTTTATGTCTGCAACCCTCTCATGATCACTTACCCGGTCTTGCAGTGACGGCATTAGTTCATTCTTAAAGGCAACACTTTTGTGACTTGATCAGCTCTCACAAGCCCCACCTTTCAACATTGTGACACTTTATATGTAGGTAGGTTCTGACATGAACTTTGGGGAAAATCTTCAAACAGTATCAGATGGTTTCCAGTATCATGACTTACAAGTAAGTATTACATTTCTTTAAGTTGTAACTATATATTATATATACTTACTCACTTTTTAGAATAACAAAAGTGGTGCATATAAATGTAGGCAGATGTAAACATAAATGACACAGATATATGTATGTGTGTGTGCATGCACACATACACACACAGAGAAGCAGGAACAAAAATCAGATAGTCTATTTGAGAAACCTTTCTATTTATGCAGAAGAACAGACTATGTAGCTTGGATGCCATCATTCACCTAGTGTGAGGTACCCAAGAAGCAGATGTAGTATCTAAAAGGAAAGAAACAGACTTACAGATGTTAAGTCTATGAACAAAACCTGAAAGTGACAGTGGGTGTCACTTTCCTAGCAACTGTCACAGAGTTCCTCCAGTGTTCTCAATCAAATGAGAAGACCACCAGACTCCTTGACTCTAACCCTGTCTCTGAGCACTTCTGTGGCCCAGACCGATTACTCCACCTCTCTGTGTCTCAGCTTACTTGCAAGGATGGATTCTAAGTCATTGTCTCACTAAGGCTGTGTGAACAAGCCATCTCTGCAAGGAGTTGGAAGGAGGACAGAGACAAATCAATTTGGGCAGGAAATAGAACTTTTATATAGCTCTAAAAGTACCGAAATGAAATAATAATAAAATTCCATATGAAATCATTTAGAAATCTATCATTTTAACTTCTTTCTAGAAATCTGTGCTCTTTTGTCCAGTAACTACCAGTTTTGTGTATATATTTTTTAGCAATATATGAAAATATAAAGGATTTATTAAATATGAGCAATTGTTACTTTTCACATAATATTGACTACTTCTCATTTTGTGTATGTGCAAAGTAAAAAGAAAGAACCTTGCTTTTCTTTAATGTCATACCCTGATAGCAAAAATCAAAGGGAAATTTAAAGCTTGGTTAATCTTTAAACGTTATCTTTGCTGCTAGAGTACTTCAAATTTCTGAACTTTTAATGGCTTTATAAATCTGTTTCTTGTTAAACAATCAAAATACCACAGTTTCACATACAATGATGGTTTATGGCTGCCTATGTGAAATAAAAATTCTTCAAATTATTGTGCTACTACTGTGTGTTAGACATTATGCACAGCAGCTTCATATCTTTTTTAAATTATCCTTATTCTAGGAGGACCTACAAACCCATTTTACAGAGAGAAGAGTAGGTTGTAGAAATTTCAGTACAAGGGTTGTAAACAGTGACGTGGAATTTGAAGCCATTTTCAGTTTGACTCTCAGCTTTACTCAGTTCCTTTCTTTTGCTAAAAGATTTTGAAATTATCTTAATTATGTGTATATATGTGTTAGGGGTATGTGTACATAAGTACATGTTCCCTGAGAGAAGAGAAGAGGGTGTTGGATTTGTTGGAGCTGGAGTCATAGGTAATTGCTCATCTGAGTTGGGTTCTGGGAACTAAACTTTGATCTTCTGCAAAAACGGTTGAGCCCATATCCAACTTCCTTAAACATCATTGGCAAGACTCTACCTGCTCATTTCCTAATACTTCATTTTATTTGAATATTTACCATGGTACTAGAATAATTTAGAGTTAATGGCTTCATTCTTTTGTTCACTATGTATATTCTTTGTAGCTGTGATGCTTTTGAATCTGTTTAGATGATGACAACTTCTATTCAATGACCAACATCCCAAGAGTATTTTACTTAACAGATACCTAAATGCTCTTGTTATGTGCCAGACACTAAACCCTTTACAGACAAAAAACTAAATTTGCTTTATTCTAGTAAAAAGAATAAATGCTATTACTACCCCCAATTTTACAGAAGAGGAAATCAAATTGCAAAAAGGTTTTGATAAATGCTCAATGCCATCAACCATGAAGTGGCTGAAAGTGAAACCCTGAGATCTAGTACCTCAGATTTTAGCTAATGCATTGTAAGCGAGTTCTTGGTTAGGGGCATTGTGTTTGTCTGTCAACTCTCAGTACTGACTTCCTACCTTACACTTGCAAGGCCTTGAGCCTAGATTGACTGTTCTGGTTCCTGACATCTGTTTCCCATCCCTCTCAGGAGTCGTTAGTGAGATCACAACGTCTAGCCTGAAAGTTTGCCGTACACTAGCCACTGTATAGATAGGCTGTAAATACAAGTTGAAAAAAAAGCAAATGTGGGGAATGTGGTGTTTTTAATTGTACTGTACTATCTTGATTGTGCACACAGGGTTTTTTGTTTTTGTTTTTGTTTTTGTGTGTGTGTGTATGTGTGTGTGTGTGTGTGTGTGTGTGTGTGTGTGTGTGATGTTCTGACAGTTTTGCTGTGAGAAGAATCCTAGGAATGAAGGCAATAAGCATGGGGCTCAATGTTGAAGTTAGTCCATGTTAGTTATTAACAGTTACTTTTGACCAATCTGGAAAGTTAGCCTTTACAAGCATGGCAGCATTCATCAAAGACTTATATTTGAATATGAAGGCCTTGGCCCCCATCAATAGATTAGCTCCTGGTTTTAGAAAGCTCAGCAAAGGCCATCAGCACACTGTTGGGTGGGGGAGGTCCTGAAAGGTGGGGGAATTTGGCAATATGCCTACTCCATCAATTATATACCCTCACTTTCTCTACCTCCTACCTTCTCTGCTCCCCACAGGGTGCCTAAGAAAACAATCATGTTATATTAACTTAGCTTTATGGAAAAACTCAGCTACCATATTTAACACACTGGTTATGGGTTCATTAAAAACTGCCTTAAAAAGTTGGCCCCGATGCTAAGCAATATGAAGAGGAAGAAGCAAATTGTATTGAAAACTCAGAAATTTCCAGCTGTTAGAACGAAACACCCCAAGGGCTGCGGAGATGTAATGTCTCAAGAATAGAAAGAAAGTGCTGACAGCGACCATTTCTGACTGCACCCACAGTTAGTAGACATGCAGGTGATCCTGATGAGCTAAAGCTTCCTTCCCAGTTGGGGGACAGACGCTGTGAGTGTAGTAATAATGGGTGCATAAAGAGACCCCAGCAAGAGTGTAAGTGAAAGGGATGGAGCTTTCCTAAAGACATGAATATCAAAGGCGGACGCAGGGATAGGACACAGTCAATCAGCTTAGCTGGTGATGGCAAGCTCCCGCTGTGATAAAAAATATGAGGCAAAATAGGAGACAAATCTGATAAAATGCGTGTTTTTAAACTGCTGTGCTTGGGACTGCATGGCTTAGTGTTTGGGCTCTCTCCACAGCTCAGCTTCAAACAGCTGTGGCTCTCAGTGCCTCTCCCTGCTCTGGAAGGCTGCTCCTCAAAGACAGGGCGTACATTTTTGGCATGGTAGCATGCAGAAGTTTGCCTTGGCACCTTTGCATTGAAACGGGACTCTGGATAAACAAAGTTCAGTGGTTCCCAGTGCCGCCAGACCTTCAAACTCCATAAATACTAGTATTCAAATCCCCACCCTCCCCAGCGCAAAGGAAAAGAAATGCAACTGCCACAAGATTGTTTCCCTTGAATAAACACCAAACATGCTCTTAAAAAAAAAAAAAAAAAAAAAAAAGAAAGAGCCAAAGCTGCTCTCCATTCTGATGTTAAACCAAGTAATTGCTCTGGGGACCTATGCCTATAAATTCTAGTTTGAGAAGGTAAAGTGTAGAGAGGGAGAAACTCAGTTTTCAAAAAATGTAAAAATGTGTCCTCTCTGCCTCTGGATAGAGTATTCTGTTTTGAATGCTCTTCAGCACAATACAAAGCTCCCTCTACTGCAGGGAAAATCATTACACCCCACTGTTTCTACAAGGTACCTCCTTTTGGATTCAGAATGCCTGACTGAAAGCATAAGCATTCCAGGTAGAAGGAAATCGATGCCCTCCAACGTGTTAGAGTTTATTTTCTGAGTCTGGGAATGTATGTTTCCCCCAGATTTCTGAGTTGATGGAATCTTTGAAAGTAGATGCCAGGGCTGTGGCATCCTGTTGGAAAAGTAACCCTTTCACCAGGAGGTTAAGTGTCTATGGAGAATGTGCTGCTTTCAGAGCAGACCCAGTTTCTGGTGGTCTGTTCAGATGGTCACAGTCTTCCCAAATGAAATAATATCATTCAGCTCTCCACCCATCTCTGCCTGCAGTGACTCTCTTCCTGTGGTCACTCAGGGTGAAACCAGGATAGTAGTAACTTAGAGTTTATGTATAAACATTGGGAAGAATGTGTGTGTGTGTGTGTGTGTGTGTGTGTGTGTGTGTGTGTGTGTGTGTGTGTGTGTTCATGTGGTTGTGATTGTCCATGCTCTCAAATGGGTGTGAGCATGCATGTGGGGGGCAGGAAGTCAACTCTCGGTGTCATCCCCCTGTGGTAATATTTTGTTTGTGCTCTGACAAATAAAGCTTGCCTGAAGATCAGAGTGCAGAGCTAGCCACTAGAGGCCAGGCAGTGCTGGCCCACACCTTTAATCCAGTACTTGGGAGCTCATGCCTTTGATCCCAGTACTTGGGAGGAGGAAACAGGAAGTGATATGGCTGGGCAGAGAGAGGAAATGGTAAGGCAGGGTGGAGACAGGAGCTCAGCTTTTTCAGTCTGAGAATTCCTAGAGGTAAGAAGCCTCTAGTGGCTGGCTTCTCTGATCTTTCAGCTTACACCCTGATATCTGACTCTGGGTTTTTATTATTAAGACCAATTACAGTTCAAGCTACATTCCCCAGCACACAGTTCTCTGGGATCTCTCACTGGCCTGGAACTCTACCCTCAGATCTGAGATTACAAGTGCATGCCATCACACCGGACTGAATTTCCCATGAGTTCTGGGACTCAAACTCAGTTCCTCATGCTTGCATAGCCATACAGCAAGCACTTTACCGACTGAGCACTCTCCTCAGTCCTCAGGGGAAATTTTGTTTGTTAGCTTTGTACTCACCTTTTACCTTAACTGTGCCTCTTTCTACGGGCAGCATGGATTCATTAGTTACCAAATAAAATCCTGGGTTTGGGTGTACAATTTAGTTATTTGATTTAATGTTTTAGTATAAAAAAGGTTCAGAATAGTTTAGATTACTAAAAAAACTACGCTTTCCAAACTAAAAGTCTTCTGACACTTTCAATAAAAGCAGACCTCATTCTATTTAATATATTGTCCTTCAGACCAAAGAAGGAAAAGACGATACAGCAACGGAACGAATGAACTTGTCACCCAGTTGGCCAAATTTTTCCTGCAGTACTGGCTTTTCTCAACTTTTTATTTAATGGGAACTTGTCTACTCTTCTGGATGTTTCTTTGTACTTTTGTCCTTTTCTCCAATCTATTCTATTAACAATATCTTTCTCTCTCTTTTTCCAGAGAGATGCGATTAGGTTCTTATCTTGCTTTTTTAATGTCTTTCTGCTTCCTTAATTTAGGTCACAACTACAGCTGTGCCAACCAGGGCTTTGTCCTAGACCATCTTGCCACATCTGTAGGTGCCGCTGCTTGCTGGACCACAAGGTCAATGCCTCCGAGCCTTATGTGGGGCATTCCCTTTGACTGACCCAAATTGGAAACAATTTAGACTTTGCTTGTGGCCTTTTCTACACCTCCCCACCATTCTATTTCTGTGTATTCTCAAGTTCCCTTCCCCTCGGGCGAAGATAGATGAGAGTTACCATTTTTTTATTGTCATGGTGCTGCAGGGTATTTTATCCTGCAGATGATAGTCTTTCACACACCTGTGAACACACAGATAAGCAGGACAGTGCATAAAACCCCTTTCTTCAAGGCTGAGATGTGTCAGAGACTCAGCCATGTGGGGCTATGGGCTCCCATCCCAGGACAGCTTCCTTCACTCTTTCCTCCAACTGCCTGTGTAGTAAAGTGTCATTTTAATGTTTGATTTTTACAATTGTTTATTAAATTCTGTGTGAAAATGACATACTACAGAATCCATCTTGAGAGCCAACGCAGAGCAAAATAATCAGCCCACACGGAAATAAGCCAAGTTCTGAGGTTGAATTGCAAACCAGTGTTAACTCTCAGATGGGCCCATGTTTATAAAGTCACAGGAGCACTGGAACAAGCACTCTAGTTGTGGGGGAAAGGGACAGTAGAAATGGCAGGTGTCATTTTCAAGAACTATGTTGGCCAAATGACAATTTCATTTGGGTGATGGACAAGGAGGTGGTTTATCATGCATATCAGAAATTGGGCAACACAGAAGAATGAGTAAGAAAGACACAAGAAATAAATGACTGAAAAGCCTCACCAGTTAACTCAAGTTTTGAGATCCTCTAGGTCATTGCACATTTATTCAATAAATTCCTACTAAATCACCAAGTGGTTATTTGATAGAGTGGACATGCTTGAAGCATCCCATTTTTGGAGACATTCTAGGGGGCTCTGGATATCTAAGAGTCCCTGGAGCCCTTCCTGGATAGAGTATTCATCATGGCACCCATCATGTGGATAGTATACTGGTAGCTAAGCTACTGAACTTTGCCATCAAGCCTCAAGTCATTTGGAACCCTTTTTCTAGACTTTCCATCAGGCCTCACAAAGCACTTCGTATGTTGCAAGTTGAGCACTCAGCTTATCCTGTTATTCCAACTCTATCTCTGGTTTTCAGTTTCCTGACTGGTATGGAACTACTTCTTCGATAATAAATTCCAAAAAAGCCAACAAACTTAAAGTTAAGACATAGATTAAGTGTCTAACAAATATTTGTTTATGAATGAAATGAAGTGAGATTGATGGCTTCTTGCTTAAAATGGGAAGAATAGAAAAAATGTAAAACTGGGAATGTAGCTCAGTACTAGAGTATTTAACTAGAATGCACGAGGTCCTAGGTTCAACCTCTGATACTGGAAATAAAATGCAGCAGGGCCTGGAGAGATAGTTCAGTGGTAAAGAACATTTTTTGAGGGCCCAGGTTTCATTCCCAGCACACCCACATGACAGTTCAGTAACTCCAGTTTATGGGAATCTGATGTCCTCTCCTGGCCTCCATGACGACTGCACACAATCATACTCATACATTTTTTTATGAAAAAAAAATGCAGCAACCATCAAATTGAGGTTGCATTGGCAATGCTTCAGGGCTGGAGAGATAGCTCAGTGGGTAAGAGTACTTGCTGCCAAGCCTGATGTCCTGAGTTTATCCCTAGAACCCACGGGATGAAGAACAAGACTGAGCTGCTTTCTGACCATACATGTGCTAGCATGTGTACAACGCATACACATCCGTGTGTATGTGTGCACACACACACACATCCACAATTAGATAGATGACAGATCTAGAGATCTATAGATGACAGATAGATTGTAGATAGATAAGGTAAAAACAGAAGAGAAAACTGAGAGAATTATGCTTGTACAAATAAAAAATCGTCAGAAAGTTCTCAGAAAGAATTAAAGAACATGGCCAAAGCAATAAAGGGGAGAGAGATAACATAAATTCAAAATGTATATCTCATCAAGGAGTATAAATAAGAAGATATAAACTATGAAATAGACCAACAGAAACTATGGAGTTGAAAGTATTGAAATGAACACGTTCAATATCAGATCTGAACTGACAGAAGAAAACAGATCAGTGAATTTAAAAACAAATAAGAGGAAAATGTTTTAAACTTTTTGTTCTGGAAGTATTGTCTTAAGACAAAAGCTAGAAATAAAGAAAGCTACAGACCAACATCCCTTATGAATATTATTATTAAAATCTTCAACAAAATAACAACACTCAACAGTTTTTAAAAGGCAAAAAGTCAAGGAGCATGGCTCTTGGCTCTGAGAACTCATGACTGATAATTCTTATATCTTGGTGGGAAGCCGACAGTTCAATTCAGAAACAAAAATAGATATCTCCTTTAAGGCCAGCCTCCATGGAGTCCATTGTGGTGATATATTGTGTACCCCAGTAAAGCTTGCCTGGGGATCAGAGGACAGAGCCAGCCACTAAATTAGACATAGAGGTCAGGCAGTGGTGGCACACACCTTTAATCCTATCACTCGGGAGGCAGAGATCCCTCTGGATCTCTCTGAGTTCAAGGCCACACTAGGCTACATGAGAGAAACAGAACCAGGCAGTGGTGACACACACCATTAATCCCAGGAAGTAATGTGACAGGACACAGAAAGGTATATAAGACATGAGGAAACAGGAACTCACTCTCTTTAGACTGAGGATTCCTAGAGGTAAGCTAGTGGCTGGCTGTTCTGCTTCTCTGATCTTTCAGCTTTCACCCCAATATCTGGCTCTGGGTTTTTTCTTATAAGGCCTTTTAAGATTCGTGCAACAGTCCATCTCTGCCAGCCATGCTCCAAAGGCTCTATAACTTCTATGACCAAGCAAATTTTATCCCAGAAATTTGATATGTTTCAAAATATAAAAGTAATCAATGCAACATAGCGTAGGAAGAGTATAAGGTTTTTGAGCACCTAATACTCTTTGTGATTAAAGCTCTTAGTAGTTAGAAATAAAATAGAACTCTATCCACCTGTAAAAGCTGTGTTATGTGAGAATAAGAAAGAGAAAGAGAGAAGATTATGGACTAAACACACTACATTTCCTACAAGCCTGTGTATTTAACACTTGGATCCCAGATGGTGGCACTGTTTTGGGGGTTTATGAAGTCTTTAGGGCAGTATCGTAGATGGCATAGATGAGTCACTGGAAGCTGGTTTTGAAGGAAATATCTATGTTTGTATCTGGACCAAGTATTCATCTTTCCATTAAGATTTGAGAAGCATCTGTCACAATCTGTCATAGCCAAGAATTATGTTCTTCTAGTCTCTATGCCTCACTTCTATGATTGACTGTCCCCTGTAAACTGGGAGCCAAAAGAGGCAAAATACACTGGTCCTTCTTTAAGTTGCCCATGTTGGGTGTCTCTCACATCAATGAGAGAAGTAACTATTACTATATATAGTGTTAGTTGTTACTATTAGTTATATAGTATATATACTATTATAAGTATGTAATTATTATGTAATGACAGAATGTAGAAAATCACACACACACACACACACACACACACACACACACACACACACACACCCCACATGCTAAAAAAACTGAAAATGTCTTTTCCTAAAATCAAGAAATCAAGAACAAGACAAGTATGTTCACTTTCTTTACTTCTGTTCAACATTCTCTTAAGCACTCACACCAGAAAAAAAGTAAAGAAGGAAAAGAAACAGTAGGCACCCAGTTTCAAAGGAGGCTTATAAAACAATCTCTATTCATAACAATAGTGTCACATGCAGAAATTCCAAGAAACCATGGAACCACAATTCAAAGTAACAAAACTCAGGTTGCCAGATACAAGTAAAATACATCAAAATAATAACAATTTTATTTACGTAGATTAGCAATGACCTATATAAAATATGAAACTAGAAAGATACTCATTTGCTATAGTATCTAAGAGAAGAAATATATACCTGAATAAACTTAACAAAACAAATACAAAACATTAGAGAAGACAAATGAATGGAATGACATCTCAAATCCATTGATTAGAAAGTTTAATACTTTTAATCCTTCAAACATTGTCCTTCATATTCAACATAGTCTATTGACTCTCTGTTTTCCTACTTCATAAGCTAATTCAAAAATTCATACAGAAATGCAAAGAAAAAATGCAGAATAGATGAAAGAACTTTGAAAAGAAAAATACAGTTGAAAGACTAACATTTCCCGATTTCAAAATGTATTGCAGTGTCAAAGCATCAAGACAGTATGATACCAGTATAAGAGTAGACATTCAGATTAATGGTATGGGATCAAAAGTCCAGAAATCAACCTTTCCTTTGTTGGCCAGTTTGTTTCCAATAAGGGTACCAAACACTTCACTAAGGGAGAGAAGAATCTCTGAACAACAGTGTCTGGGACAGCTAAGTATTGGCATCTGGAAAAGAAAGTGGAATCCTTACCGAGCATCATATACAAAAAGTCACTCAAAATGGATCGCACACCACCATTCAAAGAGGTACTGAGAGTATTTGAAGAGTACACAGGTGTACACGTGGGTTAAACAGTGGTTTCTTGTCTTGAGGTCAGTTACTCTATATCTTGATTTTAGTGCTGTGTTTGTAACGTAGTAGGAGCTCAGCAATGTCTTCTAGATAAATCAACCAAGAAGTCTTAACAGCTTAGGTGTGTATACACTTACATCTTTCTACTGGTGAATACTTTTACACTAGAATATAAACTACATACCATAGTATTAATTTTTAAAAGTGAATGATGCCATGAATTTTACTGTGTGCACAAAGCTGTGCAGTCACTATCACAGTCAGAACATCCAGACTTCCCCTCAAAACTATCCTAAACCTGTAGTCTATCTTCACCTCCCCACCCTGCTACCAGTCTTTGATGGCTACTCATGCCACCCCCTACCCCCACTGTCAGTCCTTGATGGTTTCTCATTTAATTTATATCTTTTTTTATTAAGAAATTTTTTATTCATTTTACATACCAACTACAGATCCCCCTCTCTTCCCTCCTCTCACCACTCCAGTCTTCCCTCCCAACCTATCCTCCATCTCCTCCTCTGACAAGGTAAGGCCTCCCATGGGGAGTCAGCAGGGCCTGGCACATTCAGTTGAGGCAGGGCCAAGCCCCTCTCCCTGCATCAAGGCTGTGCAAGGTGTCCCACCATAGGTAATGGGCTCCAAAAAGCCAGCTCATGCACTAAGGATGGATCCTGATCCCACTGCCAGGGGTCCCCTTAAACAGACTAAGCTACACAACTGTCCCACTTATGCAGAGGGCCTAGTCCCGTCCCATGGAGGCTCCACAGCTGTTGGTCTAAAGTCCATGAGTTCCCACTAGCTTAGTTTGGTTGTCTCTGTAGGTTTCCCCATCATGATCTTGATGCCCTTTGCTCATTTAATCTCTTCACCCTCTCTTCCACTGCTCAATCATACCACAAGGACAATTTGCTCAACTATGTTCATAGCAGCATTATTCATAATTGCTAGAACCTGGAAAAAACCTTGACACCCCTCAACTGAAGAATGAATAAAGAAAACGTGGTACATATACACAATGGAGTACCACTCACCAGTAAAAAACAATGACATCATGAAATTTGCAGGCAAATGGATGGAACTAGAAAATATCATCCTAAATGAGGTAACCCAGACTCACAAAGACAAACATGAGGTACTCACTCATAAGTGGATACAAGATATAAAGCAAAGGATAACCACACTACAACCCATGGCTCCAGAGAAGCTAGCTAACAAGGAGGACCCTAAGAGGGATGGACACATGGATCACCTTGGGAAGGGGAAATAGATGAGATCTCCATGATTAGACTTTGGGTGAGAGGGGCAATAAAGGGTAGGGGATAGGGGATGAAAACATAAGGGAATAGGATGGTCGAGCTAGAACAGGGCATAGTGGGAGAGCAATTAAAGAGATACCATGACAGAGGGAGACATCATGAGGATAGGGAGAAACCTGGTGCTAGGGAAGTTCCCAGGAATCCCCAAGGATGACCACAGCTTAGACTACTAGCCATAGTGGAGAGGGTGTCTGAACTGGCTTACCCCAGTAATCAGATCGGTAAATACTCTGTCATCATAGACTTCATCCAGTAACTGATGGAAGCAGATGCAGAGATCCATAGCCAAGCATCAGGCGGAGCTCCAGGATTATTTTCTATCATTATCAGTTTACTATTCTTCAACCTTTGTTTCTGGCTTCTTCCTGCTCCTCAGTGCCTTCAACACCAAATGCAAAAGCTTCAAAAGAAACAATATTTAAAATGGATTTCAAAATCAAAAGTAAGTAATTTTAAAACAAAAATAAGAAGAAATGTGCTCCTTACTAAAAAAAATAGAAGACAACCCATAGAGTGGAGGAAATCTTTACAAAACAGATTTCATCTAGAATATATACTCTTATAGAAGCCAGAAAATCCACTTGACAAATGGTCAAAGGACATGAGCAGACATTTATGTGATGAAAAGTGTTTGACATTACTATGATGTTTAATATTGTGTCAACTTGACAGGATCTAGAGCCACCTAGGACACAAACACCTGCGCATGCCTGTCAGGAACTATGTATATTAGGTTAATTAAAGTGGGAATACCCACCCTGAATGTGAGTGGCACCTACAGTGTAAGCTGAGCAAAGAAAAGAAGACTAGCTGAGCATCAGCATTCATTGCTTTCTCTATCCTGACTGTGAATGTGATGTGATCAGCCACCTTACCTTCCTTCTACCATGACAAAACGAGAGAGATAGACGAGTGACTGCTTTCGACTCCAGTAAAGATGACAAATGAAAACCAATAGAGAGATGGTGACCGAGGAAGCAGTAGCATAGAACAAGATGCTTCATGCACTTTTGGGAAAACGTACTTCTCTGTTCTTCCTCCTCCTTCATGCAGGCAATATGCAAACTTACCTACAAATGTCAGAGTTAATGCACTGTGAAAATACTGCTATAGGCAATTGTGTACAAAAGGTGTTCCTGGGGGAGGGGCATAGGAATTAGGGATAGCTGTGTAGAAACATTGAGACAAACTGATAGATAAGAACCGAGAGTTTATAGGAAATAATTGCCAGTGGTGAAGGATGCTGGGTTACCATGACAGGTCAAAAAAACAAGTAGTTCGAAAGATATTAGACCAGGGGCCAGCAATTGCCTTCATTATTTAATAAACACTTGCCAGCATCTTTCAATCCTCATAACAATTCTGAGAGTTAGTATAAGTGTTACTTCTTATTTTATTAATAAAAATAATCCAAGTGATTTGACTGAGGCCAAATAGACCCCCCCATTAAGTGTCAGAGAGCTGGGATTTGCACCCAGCTAGCCCAGGGGCCCTGGTCTAAATCACTTCACTAAGGGGCATATGCTATATGGAATCAGAGGCTATATTATTACACTACTTAGTCCTAGCATGTCTTTTGTGTAAGATTAAAGAGATGAAAAGCAGATTACAAAAATAATAGGTAGTGATAATTCTGTTAATGCATCTGTGTAGGTCAAACTAAAGTGATGTTAGCACTCTGCCACCCACTGCCTTTGGCATGTCTTTCAACTCTAACTCAGAATTTTGTGAACATTTTTATGTCTTTTGGACAAAAGCACATTTCTAATTCTGATGTTATTCTATGCAACAAACTATCAGTCTCGTGTCAGTTTTTCTCATTCACAACTATTCATTGTGCAGGCCACAGGTAAACATTAGAAATCTTTTCCAGTCTCTAGCTTATGTTTTGATTCAGGGTATCTCACTGAACTGGTATCTCACCAATTTGGCTAGGCTACTGGGCTAATGGGCCCAGGACCCTTCTGTTCTGCCTTCCCAGTGCTGGGATTACAGGCACTTGCCACCATATCTGTCTTTGTGAGTGGGTGTTGGGGATTTGAACTCAGGTCTTCATACTTGTTCAGCAAGCACTTTACCACTGAGTTGTTCTTATTGCCCCTACTGTCTGTTTTTTTTACAAAACTCAACCATTCTAACTGCAAAATCATTTAAACTATATGAGGTGGTTTGAAAGAAAATGTCACCCAAAGGGAGTGGCACTATTAGAAAGTGTGGCTTTGTTCCAATAGGTATGGCCTTGTTGGACGAAGTGTGTCTCTGTAGGGGTAAACTCTGAGGTGTTCTTTGCTCAAGCCATGCCCAGTGAGACAGTCCACTTCCTGTTGCCTATTGAACAAGATGTAGCCAGCACCATGTCTGCCTGCATGCCACCACGTTCACTGCCATGATGATAATGGACTGAACCTCTGAAACTGTTATTGAGCTACCCCAATTAAATGGTTTCCTTATAAGAGTTGCCATGGTCATGGTGTCTCTTCACAACACTAGAAACCCTAACTAAGACACTATACGAAAGCAGTAAAACAAATCCCACATTCCCTTCCCTCCTTATTCCTTTTGAAACAGTTTGGTGCATGTATTACAAACTTTCTTTTGTGTTTTCAGCTACTAGATCACATCACACATGGTATTTGAAACTAACTTTCTTCAACTAAATCAAGTTTTAAACTTCCATGCATGTTATTTTGTGTAGACACAGTGTATGATTTAAGTAGCTGTATATTCTGCATGTTGTTGGCTCCACTATAATTAATGGCTTATCTGATATGTTTCCTTCTGCAGATACATTGTGGTAAAGGCATTGAGGATAGTAGTTAGAAGTGTTTAGGTTTTCTTTTCTTTGTTTTACTGCTGTTTTTAGCAAGATGAATTTGTTTTTTCCTTTTTGTTGATCTTTCTCCTTTATCAAAGTTTAGTTACATAACTGCCTTGTTTTCTTTGGTGGGTGGGTCATTCCTATGAGTGATTTAACATTAATCAGCATAGGTAGATGATATAAGATCTTTTTTTAGATTTGTAGGGAATTTCCAATGGCCTCATTACTTGAGAGGGAGAACTGGTGTCTTAGTTGACTTTAACTGTCAACTTGACACAGCTGAGAGTCACCTTAGAAGGAAATTTTATGTAAGGGATTTGCTATGTCAGATTGACCTGTGGACATGTATGTAGAGCATTGTCTTAATTGTTAACTGATGTGGGTGGGCCCAGCCCAGTGTGGGCAGCACCATTCCTCAGGCAGACAGTCTTGATCTGTATAAGAAATCTAGATAAGCCTATGAGGAAGAGAGCCAGCAAGCATCATTCCTCCATAGTTTCTGCTTCTAGTTCATGTCCTTACTGTCTTCAGTGATGGATTGACCTGAAAGTCTAAGTCAAAGAAGTCCATTCTCCCCTATGTTGCTTTTGGATAGAGGGTTTTGCCACAGCAACAGAGATAAAGTCAGAAATACTGGCCATAGACCTTGGATTAGTAGGCAAGGAGTATTACAGATAGGGAGTTCTGATAATACTATAGTCTCCAGAAAAGGAAGATTTGTCTATGGACAGAGAGTTTGATGTGCTTATTTTAATTCTTAGAAACAGCTGGTCCTTCTACCATTTTTCATCTATGTAAAATGTGAAATCAAACAGAAACTTCATTGTAGCTGTTGCATTTTCCAATGTATAATCTTTGCTCCACAATGCTAAAGATCATATGTTTTGTAGTGACCTATTTGTATTTTGCTCCTGTTGTCAAAATAAAGCCAATACTCTTTGAATCATATGGCAGAGAAAGGGAGAAGGAGAAAGATCAATTTGTTTAGCTCTTCTTAGTCCTTCTTTTTGAGTTTCAGTTCTCTAATATAGAGTATACTAGAATAGAATATGTATATAAATATATTAGATGGGATCTATTAGGATTGGCTCATGTGATTACAGTGGCTGAGAAGTTCTGCAACAGGTTGGTCGCTGTCTGGAGATGCCAGCATGTTGGTTATTTAGATAAGAACTTCAAAAGGCTCAGAAGATTATTTGAGGAATGATATAAACCCTACTTCAAGGTTGAAAGTCTGAGAACCCACATAGGGGACCATGATAGTCTAGAGTCCAAGACAGAAGATAAACATATCCCAAATCTGAGATGGGAAGGAAAGCCAGGAGGAAGGAGAAGATTCATTGACTATATATTTTTCTTTCTAGATTCTTTTCTAGAAGATGGTGCCAAGAGACACCAAGGATTGCTCTTACCCCATGTAGTCCATACAGCCTTATTCAACAACCTCTACTGGAAACACCTCCATAGATATCCAAAACTAGAGCCTCTCCTTGGCCCCAAATAATCCTTATCTAGTCAAGTTGATACCTAAAAACTACCACCACAGCTTCTTTAATGAACTCCTTGATGTTTTCCACATTTCCAATCTATTTTGTTTTGTGTGTATGAATATATATAATATATTAATATATTACATTTATATATAATTTTATAACTTCTAATAAAGATGATAATAAATATGGATGTAATTTTAATAAACTAATAAATTTGATATTATATCTTATGTGTGAACAGGAAAATGAGTTTTTCTTATACATTCTTCAAATGATTTTTAAAGATCTTGTTTCTAGCTGTCTTACACTTCCATTTCCAAAGAGAAAATAGATAACCCATTTACCATAACTTCTGGCCTTTATAGAAATATATAAAAGCCACTTTTCAAATATATATTTTGTGGATAGTAAAAGCCCCAAACTAATTCACACTAGTTCAATATGATTCATTGATACCTTTATATTTTCTAGGAAAGCATGTACTGGAAAATAATTTTTTTATTCTAGCTCTTATTTTATGTATCCCCATGTTATTGTTGTTATTGTACAGAAGTTGAAATTCCTGGTAGCAATAGTGTATGTCCTTGCCTTCTTCTCCTATTGATGATAATAGCTTTAGTTTTAGCCAGTAAGCATGAGACTAGTCAGAGGTTTCATGAGTTTATTTTGTTTTCTAAATAACTCCTTTTAAACACAACTAGAAATTATGAATTAGATTAATCTACCGAGTAAAACTAAGATCATTGATAAGATCAATTAAGTCCCAATAAAATGTCAATGAAATTTTTTTTCTGGAATTTAAGCAGGAAGAAAAATTCTTATAAAGACTCAAAAACATTCATACAAGCACAATGAAAAGAAATTCTTCCTGCTTGATATAAATATACTTGTGAAACATAATAAATAGATTTGTAAAACTAATATAGTGTTTCATTCATTTACCCAATAGCTCCTTGATAGAGTAGTGGATTTATTTATTTATTTATTTATTTATTTATTTATTTATTTATTTATTTATTTGGTTTTTTCGAGACAGGGTTTCTCTGTGTAGCTTTGCGCCTATCCTGGAACCCACTTGGTAGCCCAGGCTGGCCTCGAACTCACAGAGATCCGCCTGCCTCTGCCTCCCGAGTGCTGGGATTAAAGGCGTGCGCCACCACCGCCCGGCGAGTAGTGGATTTAGTAAGTGAAAATATGACTTAAATAAATTTGTAAATAAGAAAACACATGATGCAGTAGTTTAAGTATGTCCCAAATAATGTTTGGAGCTGAGTTCAACTAAACATTAATTATTGCACAACTGAAATTCAAATTTAACTGGAAATCCGCATTTTATTTGGCATGTTAACTGACTCCCTGCTGTGTGTTACTGGGGTAAAGTAATGGAGAAACAAAGTCTGCCATCACAGAACTCACAGAGACACAAAAACAGGTCCATTACATGTGACTCAAACCAGTTCTGGGTGTGTTTGGGAACCTAGTTCATAATATGGAGTTTCAACTTAGTGTGAGAGAATAAATGAATTATCTCAAAAATATCATTGGTATTTTGACTTTCCATGAAAGAGAATTTAAAAGGCCAGATCTTAGTTTATACCTCAAAGTTAATCTACCTGACACCAAAAATTAATAAATAATGAAATTGTAAAAGTTGAAGTGAATTTGGGGGAGTATGTTCATTTTCTAAATTAGAAACAGTTTCAAAAAAGGATACCATACTAAAACCTCATGGAGATTTTACTTTAAAACTTCAGTCAGTCTGCAAAGACCAGTGGTTCAGGAAGCTTTGTAATGAATCAAAATAAAATATTAAATACCTGTTAATTCACAGAAAAAACATGGAAAAACTGAAATATTGAAAAAAAGTTAGAAATTATACAAATGGAATTTTTCAATCAATTAATAATAAAGAAAATTTAGATCAACAAGTCACCAGTTTTCACCTCTCAAGTTGCAAGTAAAAGGTAAAGTATTTTATCTTGACCAGTGTGCAGAAGCTTCTCTAATATAGGTTTTAGGGTGAACCACTATGTATTTTGAGATTTGGAGAATACTTTGGCCTTGTTTAAAACATATTTCCTCTTGAAAGAATTTTCTGACTTGGAAATGCACCCCTCTGTAACCCTGCTTTAGGAATTTCACCTACCCACATATGAAAGAAAGCAGATATAAATGCCCAATGATCATGGTTGCACTTCCATTTTTACTAAAATGTTTTAAATACACATTGATCAGTGGTCCCCAAAGTTATCAAGGTTTAACCTCAGTTTCTAGTAGAGTAATTAAAATGCAATTTGCAGATACAACTGAAGTTAGTGATGTTAGGAGAAGAGATTATTTTGGATTACCTAGGTGGAGCCTAAAGGCAATATGTACTTTTTATTGCTGTGACTAAATGCCATGACCAAAACAATTTATGGAGTAAAGAGTTTCTTTTGATTTAAGGCTCCAAAGACAGAGTCCATAATGCTATAAGGGGCCTGGTAGTTGGTAGCCAGAGTGGTAATTTAAGAGACTGCTCCTTCATCAGCAAACAGGAAGCCAGGAAGGAACTGGAAGTGGGACAAGAATATAAACTCCCAAAGCTGGTCCCTAGGGATGAAAAGGAAGGACAAGGTTCAACACACAGAATAGAAGGCAGTGTAAGACAGAACACAGACAGATTTTTAGATGTTCGCCTTACAGACTGCAGTAATACAGCCAAAAGCCAAGGACCACTACAGGTATCTACCAGAAGTCAGAGGAGGCAAGAAATAGGTGTTTCCCTGGAGCCTTAAAGGGAACATACTTCTGCCAAGTCTTTGATTTCAGCTAACTGGTCATCTAGCATGCATAATTGTTAAAAGTTACAATTTTTTTTTTTTTTTGGTTTTTTTGAGACAGGGTTTCTCTGTGTAGCTTTGCGCCTTTCCTGGAGCTCACTTGGTAGCCTAGGCTGGCCTCGAACTCACAAAGATCCGCCTGGCTCTGCCTCCCGAGTGCTGGGATTAAAGGCGTGCGCCACCACCGCCCGGCAAAAGTTACATTTTTTTTAGATTGTTTGTTTGTTTTGTGCTTGTTACACTGGCCAACCAAATACATACCCACCAAAGAGAAATATTATACAAATTATGACATGTATAGAAATTTAATAATTATGGGGATCTGAGAGATGGCTCGGTGAGTAAAGTGCTTGCCACATGACATGCTGAGTTCTAGCACAGGGCACAAGAAGTTGGCTGTGGCAGTCAAGTCTGAACCCTAGTGCTGGGAGAGGCAGAGATCACCTGAGCTTACTGGCTAGTCAGCCTTACCTATAATTGACCTCCATATTCATTGATCAAAACAATCTCAAAAATTAAGGTAAGATCAAGAGGAACATATCGAATGTCAATCTCTGGCCTTCTCATTTACACACATACACACATATGTCATATGCATACCTACACAAAAGAAATATAATCATCTCAAACATATGGAAACATATACCTGTGCATTTGTATAGTAGATAGATGTTCCTGGGTACAATTTTCAGTTGCATTGAAGGCACAGCCTCATGTCCTAGGAAAGAACAAGTCAACCATGTACATAATTCTGCATGTTATTTTTAAGTGTAAGCTGTAGTTACCTGTAGGAAAGGTGCCAGTTAGAGAGTGAAGAAAGGACTTCTATAGTGTTCTATTGTTTGTGTCTTCACAACATGCCTGTTTGTGTATATTACTTTTATAATTCTACAGGAAATGAGTTGAGGGATTTCTCCTCAAACTTTATTTTTACAGAATCTATATATTCTGATAATGAGCCAAATGGAATATTTATTCAGTGCTGTCTCCAGCAGACTTAAAGTTCCTTGGGAGTAAGCACCTTGCCTGTCTTGTTCATTTTTGTCTCCAGCCCTGAGTGCAATGCTGTCACCTATTACATTCCCAGAAAAAAAAATTGGAATGAATGATGGGCTGTAACATCCGTCAGCAACAGCCACAGGTGAGCACACCCATGAACTGACAGCGAAGGCAGTCAGTGCCTTAAGAAATGACAGCACATACCTTTGTTTCTTCAGTCCCTCGTCACCAAAACTATGACAGAAGCAGCAGATTCCCCGGGAACATACACCCGAATGGCCCATCTCTGCTCCCATCTGGTAACTAGCTCCCTGTCATATGGTTGGAGTAGTCGGAGGAGTTCATTTAATGCTGCTGTGATTGCAATACCTGAGACTCTTGTCCCGCACAGGTACCATGATGCATCAGGGTTGGGAGACAGGGAAGGGAAAACTGAGCCATTGGTAGAATAAAAGCGTGGCTCCTGTCCTGTGGAAGCTTCCAGGGCAGATGACCAGTGTTTAGGCATCCATTTCCTCTTAAAAAGGTGGCTCCCCTGACTGAGGCCAAGAAGGGGATTGGGCCTGTTGACTGTCTTCAGTGGTTTGTATCCTCTATTCCATGTGACTGTCATGGTCAGGGATGTGAGGGATTAATTTGTACAGGTTCTAATGCATAACGGGTTTAAGGACAAATTAGACAGGGAAAAAAAATCTCTTAGCTCTCAAGTGCCTGGCGATATTTATAGGAATTGTGAGTTGAATTTCATTTCACCAACTTTGTCCTTTATATTGACAAGTCTGATAAGATGATCTCCTTTAAGTAATCATTTGTGTTTAGGTTTTTCTCCAGAAGTTTTGTATTACAATTTAAAAATAGACTAGCCTATGCCTATACTCCCGTTAGCTATGGTATTTTGAACTTGATTTCTGAGGCTGCTGACAGCTTTTGAAAGATTTAACTACTGGCAGCAAGGAAAATCCCATAGAATCTGTTCTATGGACTCTTTTCCTCCTGGAGAGAAAAATAAAGGGGGCATCATTTAGCAGGCAACGTAGCGCCATAAAAATATGGTTATGCAATAATGTCTCATTAATATGATAAATCATAACATAACCTTTTCTATTAAATGTAAAAGGCAATTTATTGAAATGAAGGCATTTTCTTCCCCATGGCATATTTCCATAGTTGGTTGGAAAGAATTTTTTTATTATTATTCAAAAGAGTCCTTCTGATTTGCACAGGAGATAACAGTTGTCCGTGACATTTTTATTTCTGCATAAACAGATTTCCATGTTGGCGAAGGTTAGTACAGTAGGAATTTGTTTTTACTTTCGGATGTACTGTGATACCACTCGAGCACTTCGTTGGGATGGAACCGCTAATTTATCCTTTCTGCCTTTACGATCTTGTCAGTACCGCATGTCTCCTTCAGTTTTTCTAATCTAAAATAATCCCACTGAAATCCTTTGATTGTCTCTTTGGACCTGCTCCATTCCTAAAGCAGGAATGTAATGGGCTTTATGGCACTTACTTGGGAGTCATTTATCCAGCAGAACGACTATAGTTGCTTGTTTTAATAAGAATATGCTTTGTGGTAAGTGGGGACTGCTATTTAATTAGCCAAAGGGAAAGTAGTTCATGATACAATCTGTTCCAATCATCTTGGACATTAAACAAGGAGTCAAGTGCAGTTATTTATGAACATGCACTTTATTTGTAGTTGCTTTGAGCAAACCTCTTCTCTGAAACTTTATAGCATTTTCTGACTGCTGCATTGTGGGAGGAGGAAGAGGGGAAGGAAAGGACATGAGAGCATCTCATAAAATTTTCGAAAAAGAAACAGAAGATTTGCTTATTGCTATTAGGGTTGTGAATACAGACCTGCCAAATGACAAGCGGGCAGAGGGTGATTTATCTCCTGCTATCTCATGGTGCCTGTCTTTGGTAGGTAGCTGGTGTGAGAATGTTGCAAGATGTTAGTAAGATGTTAGTTATGGGATTGTGTGTGTAGTGTTTGCATGCGTGTGTTTGAACATTGCATGTGTGCAGTTGAATGTAGGTATCTTCTTGAATTTCCATTTTTTCTAGTAGGAGCATATTTCTGAGATTTTGCAGTTACACTACTGTATTTTTACTCTAAATACAAAATACATTTAAGAAGCTTAATGAAGAACCAATCTTAAGTAAAAGTAAGAACCTGGGCACATCTTGAAAATCTCCCCTTCCTAATTACTGCTAGAATCATGATATTGTGAAGTAATTTGTGTACATTTTTAACTGATCAACATTTTGGACAACTGATATGTTTATTAGTGAGTAAAAAAAAGTAAAAAGAAAACAGTATTAGACTATGCTCCTTGTATGTCATCTCCCAGGTTCTAGCTTGATGATTATTTATAAACCTGTTCTCCCTTCTTGTAAACTTCTCAGAGCAATGTAAGACATGCACACACATGCCTCAGAAAGCATCACATGAATGAGTTATGTCCATTTACCTGTATGTGCAAATGTCCTTGGTAAAGTGAGAGTCTAATAGATTAGTGCTTGCTTCTAACACCCTTAAAGTACAAAGTTTGAAAGTGACATTTTCACCCCTTTGAACAAGTCAGTGAACGGTCCCTAACAGCCTGAAGGAACATCTGTGAATCCCTGTTCCCTCCTGTTTCATATGCCTCTATTATTTTGTCTACAGGACCTACCTTACTCTATTCAAATTGACCTTACAAACTCAATCTGAAACCAAAAGGTTTGTCACATTATCTCAGTAGCAACTACAGGGATCTGTTTAAAACTGGTGATCTCCTGGCAGTGCCACAGCCTGTGGTACCTGGGTTCAAGGCATGAGATCAGTGAAGGTACAGGACTCTGAACACACCCAGCAGGTCAGCGGTAAAGGCAACTCTGCATACCCCATTGTGCCGTTTTCCTATGATGCTCATTTGCTTTCATGTTCTCTTTTTATCAGCAGGCTTCCTCCTCCTCCCCTTCCGTACTCCTGGGATTTTAAGCAAAAGCCCCAAGGATCTTAGGATATTAAGTCATATCCTAGGAAGCTTGGGAGAGTTAGGAGAGGTTTGGGGGATATTGGTTGTTTAATAATTGACAGCCACATAGTCCAGGTCATTGGGAAACATGCCATAAAAATCAGCTCATGGAGTGGGAACCAGGTTAAACCTATTTTGGGTACTTTCAATGTATAAAGACAGAAAAGGATATCCAAAAGACCAAACGAGTTGGACTCTGTGGTCCCACAAATCCCTGGGTGACTGGAAATTTTTCTGATGTGAGACAGAATGCAGAGGCAGCTAGCCATGCCGCTCCCTCCTCAGGAAGACCTGTGAACAGCTGGTGCTTACAGTCTCTCTCAGTGGTGGGAAGTCACTGCAGAACCATGTTAAACAAACTCAGGCCAGAATCAAGGGACTCAGCAAATACCTCATACACAATGCGACAACAGACAGGTCTGGCATGCTTCCATGGCTCATGATCTTTCAAGTATTAAGGGTGAAGGGTTAAGATATCATAGTCAATCATGTGTGTGTGTGTGTGTGTGTGTGTGTGTGTGTGTGTGTGTGTGTGTGTGTGTGTGTGTGCTGTGCGCGCATGTTAAGGCCAAGGATCAATGTCAGGTATCTTCTTCAATTACTCTACATTTTCTTTTTTGTGAGGGAGGGAAGGGACAGGGTTTCACTATAGTCTCAGCTGGCCTGGAACTCACTATGCAGATCAGCCTACTTTTGAATTCAGGGATCAGATCCACCTGCCTTTGCCTCCCAAGTGCTGGGATTGAAGGTGTGTACCACCACCATATCATCTTACACCTTATTGAATCTATAGTTCACTGTGATGATATATTGTATACTCCAATAAAGCTTACCTGGGGATCAGAGAACAGAGCCAGCCACTAAATTAGACATAGAGGTCAGGCAGTGGTGGCACACACCTTTAATCCTATCACTCAGGAAGCAGAGTTTCTTCTGTATCTCTGTGAGTTCAAGGCCACAATGGGCTACATGAGAGACACAGAGGCAGGCAGTGGCAACACATACCTTTAATCCCAGAAAGTAATATGGCAGGACACAGAAAGGTATATAAGACATGAGGTAACAGGAACTCACTCTCTTGAGGCTGAAGATTTCATAGAGGTAAGCTAGTGGCTGGCTGTTCTGCTTCTCTGATCTTTCAGCTTTCACCCCAATATCTGGCTCTGGGTTTTTTATTATAAGATCGTTAAAGATTTTTGTTACATCTGGTGCCCAATGTTTATGGCACAAATTCATGAAAAAGCCGCTTGCCTGTGGCCTTGCAGGCCCCAGCTCAGTCCCGAGCTTCATGTGGCTGGAGTCTCCACCCAATGTGGGCCATAGTCCCTAAACCAGGTGGATCCAGACAGCTGGATCTTTCACTTCTTCTCTCCTGGTGGGTTGTGGGCTCTCCCTGGATCCCCATCTCGGGATGCTACCGCACTAGGTAACTGCCTTGAAATCTGCTTGAGCTTCTACTGTTCTACACAAATAGCAGAGTTGGTGAGTCAATTTCTTAAAGGGAGAAATTAGTTAAAAGAGAATTTTCTTCTGACATTAAAAAATGGGAAACATTTTTATAGTGGAGGGTTTTGGTCTCTGTTTGATAACACATTAGGCAGTCTGAAAATGGAACAACTAAATGGAGGATAATTCATGTTGATGGGATTGATGTAATGTCAATTATAAATGTCATTTGTTTGATCATTTTTGTTTCATCATTAAAAAAGTTGGAGAGCTAGGCAGTGGTGGTACACATCTTTTATCCCAGCACTTGGGAGGCAGAGGCAGGTGGATCTCTGTGAGTTTGAGGCCAGTTTGGGCAACAGAGTGAGTTCCAGGAAAGGCGCAAAGCTACACAGAGAAATCCTGTCTCAAAAAACCAAAAAAAAAAAAATAATGTTGGTTAATGTGAGTGCCAAGATAAAAATTTTAGAAAAACTTGTTAAAACAGATCATAGAGAAATTCAGGACCAGACAGAAGAATTTAAAGGTGAACTAGTCTCAGTATTGCATTACACGGATATAGAGAAACAGCCTAAGGCTTTCAAACAGCCAACCTTAATCTATCTAGTAACCATACAGGAACTGCCAAGTGCTCAAGGTTATGTAAAAGCTGATTAGACTCCTGTGCAAATGTCAGATTTGAGGAGATTCAAAGAAGCTATAATGTTGTATGGTATGCATTCTCTGTTTGTGAAGCAAATGTTAAATTCATGGTCAACTTGTAATAGAATTATCCCTCAAGACTGGAAAGATTTGGTTACAGTGGTCTTAGAGGCTGGTCTCCAGTTACAAGGGAGGACCTGGTGGAAAAATGAGGCTAAGACCATTGAACAGTAATGTAGTGCTAGAGGTATGGAAATTTCCCAAGATCAACTTCTTAGAGAAGGTGATTATGCTGATATACAAAGACAATCTTCATATGATGACCACACCTAATTTTATGCCAAATGGCAGCCTTGAATGTTTGGGACAGAATTGAAGAAGTAGGAAAGAAAATTGAGTCATTTACAAAAGTTATACAGGGCCCAAAAGATACCTTCATGGATTTCTTACAAAGACTGTTTTCAGTAGTAAATAGAATGATACAAATTTCAGAAGCTAGACAAGTAATAATTGAATGCATGGCTTTTGAAAATGCTGATGCACAATGCAAAGGGGTAATTAGGCTGTTAAAGGCAAGATCAGCACCCTTGGAGGAATGGATCTGAGATACAATTAATATTGAATCCTATGACCATAATGATACTTGGATAGAAGAGGTGATTTCCAGAGGTTTGAAGAAAAATAGTAATGTCAGGTGTTTCAATTATGGTAAACAAGGTTACTTAAAAAGGGACTGTAAACAAGGCATTCCTAGAAACAATGTTTTTTCAAGGAACAATGGCAACAGAATGACTCTCCCTTCTGGATTATGCAGAAGGTGTGGTAAAGGCAAATACTGGACTAATGAATGTAGATGAACAAGGGACAGACAAGGTAATTCTTTGCCTTTGCCATTGGAAGACTCCCTGAGGGACCTCTTGCAAGCCCCCATGACATATTTGGTTCAGTCCTTTCTTGCCATCATAGAAGAAACTCCTTCTCAGAGCAATTAAAGAAACTAATGCCTATTGTAAAAAACCATACTGCTTGGGATGATAGATCAGCTATAGGAGAGAAAACAAAAAATTCAGGAAAATCCATAAATGAAAATTGATAAAGATTAGATTTGCAAACTCCCTAAAGTTAGGGTTGGGAAAGGGTTTTGTTTTTGTCTTTCAAAAGAATGAAGGCTAAGGAATCTGAAGAACAGTGGACAAATGAGACAGCTAAAGAAAAAGGACAAATCATCCAGAAAAATTTTCCCAAGAAAAAGAATAAATTAGCCTATTGGTATATCAAATATCTGACAGAATAAAATTTCATAAGTCTTCCTAAATGTTTGTTTCTGCTGTTCTTTACAGACACATAACTCAAATGGTCTTTATGTAGTCCCAGTTCAATTAAAAATTAAAGCTGACTTTGAAGTTGGAGCATGGCTCTCTCCTTCTCTAAACCCAAGCATACTTGTTAAAAGAAAATGCAGAATCTCTGTATAATGTCAGAAAAGCCATCTGATATGGGACAGAAGAAAAATGAAAATTAAGGGACTATTCTATTGCCACTAATCTCATAACTCTTTTGTTTTATTATGACTTTTTAAAACTTTTCTTATGCTATGAATTTTATATGTATATCTATATCTCTATACATATCTCTATACATCTCTATATATATATAAATATATATATATATATTAAACTTTTGTCATGATGTTAATGGTCATATAGAGTACTAGGTAATTCTAGAAAAAAGGCTTCATCTAGCTTCCTGTACATGATTTGGGGTTAGAGTCTCTATCAGTTTTCTGCAGGGACCCATGACCATGCCTAACAGTGAATTTGAAGTCTCAAAAAAGCTGATGGGGCCCCACAATGATGATTCCATCAGGACGATGATAATACCACTAAGATGACAAACACCACCCAAAGATCGGTTTTGGACTACAAACGACTTAGGATAATTTCAAGATGGCTAACTGAGATGATTCAGCCTCACAGACTACTCGAGCAAGGACTTGAGACAAGCCTTGCATTTTTCCATTATGCAGAGAATGGACAACAAATGATACAGCTACCTCTCCCAGGACTTCACAATTAAACCCAAATTTTTCACTTCAGGATCCCCTAAAGATGCTGTCACCCACAGACAGCAGGAAGTAATTTTAAGAAAACATCACCTACATTCCCAAGAGGTGGGGTGGGTAGTTTTTGGTCTTTCAATGGGTTATGGATAATTGTCATTGTTTGGGATGGTTGGTTATAAGTTGTTAGTTGATATGGTCAAGAATAAAAGCCAGACAAGGAGATTAGATCCAGGGTTCTTGTTTGAAAAAAAAAAAGAAACAAAAACAGAAAAAAGAGGATATAGATAAGAGGTAGATTATTGAATCTACTCTTTAAAAAAAGAGATATAGAAATAATAGAATGAAAGGGTAGATTATTGAATCTACTCTGAAAAGAAAAAAGAGAGGATATAAATATAGTAAGATAAAAAGTAGATTATTGAATTTTCTTTTAAAAAGGAACTACTTGTTTTCAATATTTTACATTGGATTGGATTTTTGTATATTGTATACAAATTATGTATATTGATACAAATTTGTAATTGATTCTGTGAGAAAATACAGTACATATATTTCTAATCTTGTTCAAGGTGCTGTACCTGTACAGCTCATTTAACAATATAATGCAATTTTCTAGTCCTTGAAAGCTATTATTACTAACTAATTTAGATATAAGAAACACAAGTTAATAGTCATTACAATTAAACTTGTAGTCATATTAGGTATGTGTAGCATGAATCTTGCCGGATCCTCAGCTGGTCTTGCTTCCTCAGACTGGAAGCCTCTATGTCTTCATATCCGAATGACTCTCAGCTGAACTGCTGCTAGAAGCCTGAACGCTTAACCAGCCCAATGCTTCTCCAGGCCAAATGCCTAACCAGGCCAATTGCCTCGAGTTTCTGGTCCTCACGCCTTATATACCTTTCTGCTTTCTACCACCACTCCCTGGGATTAAAGGCTGGCTTTCTGGGATTAAAGGTGTGTATCACCGTGCCTGGCCGTTTCCAATGTGGCCTTGAACTCACAGAGATCCAGAGGGATTTCTGTCTCTGGAATGCAAGGATTAAAGGCGTATGCTACTACTGCCTAACCTCTGTTTAATATTGTGGCTGTCCTGTTCTCTGACCCCAGATAAGTTTATTAGCATACACAATATTTTGGGGAACACAATAACCCCACAGGTATGTTTTCAAGGTTAAACAGAAATATATTTTAAATAGACAGGTCATCTTCAAACACTTTAGAGATCTACAGAATATGGCATTTAAGATGTTTTAATAACATAGATTTTTTTTCTTTTTTTTATGACTATGAGACATGTATGCTCCTGGAAACACCGATCTACTTTAGAGAAGATGATGGGCATTGAAGAAACTCCATATAGAGTTATTTTATTTGTTTGTTTGTTTGGTTGGTTGGTTGTTTTTTGTGGCAAAAGTTAGCCTTGGACAATAAAGTGTCCTTACATTGATTGCTGACAGCATGCTGTCCAAAATGGACAAGCAGGACACTGCACCTTGCCAAAGCAAAGTAGGACAACCCTTCAGGAAATCCTGCTTCACAGAAAAGTCTATCAGGTATGCTAGACCTGTAGGCTGAAGATAGATGCCCCAATGTTGCAGAGGAACCTTGGGTGACTGTCCAGGCAGCCAGCTATTTCTGTCATTTTTCACATTTTTTGGAAGTTGCTTTTCTGCACTTTCTGCTTACTCAGTTAATATTATTTCCTTCTTAGGTCTCTGAGGGAGTTGAAGATTAGATAGTTATAGTTTTAGTTTTCCTTGTTAACAAATTCAGGAAAGAAACTCACTAAAGAGGTATAAAGTATATAAGTTTGAAAGACATCAAAAGATAGTTTTGGGTTGATAATGCAAGTTAGGATAGAAAGTGAATTAGGTACAACATTTTGGACTCAACAAGATAAGATAGACAACGGAGTATTTTCTCTGAATTTGTCAAATGCAAATGGACTAGACATTGTTGATGTATTTATTGCCTGTATGTATTGTATATACTTATTGTATATAGTTTTTCTTATATTAGTTATAACTTTCTTTTGTTATTTTAGACAAAAAGGGGAGATGTGGTAATATATTGTGTACCCAAAAAAGGGGATCAGAGGACAGAGCCAGCCACTAAATTAGACATAGAGGTCAGGCAGTGGTGGCACACACCTTTAATCCTATCACTCAGGAAGCAGAGTTCTGTCTGTATCTCTGTGAGTTCAAGGCCACACTGGGCTACATGAGAGACACAGCCAGGCAGTGGCAACACATACCTTTAATCCCATGAAGTAATATGGCAGAACACAGAAAGGTATATAAGACATGAGGTAACAGGAACTCACTCTTTTGAGGCTGAGGATTTCATAGAGGTAAGCTAGTGGCTGGCTGTTCTGCTTCTCTATTTTTTTTTTTTTTTTTTTTTTTTTTTTGTGGTTTTTCGAGACAAGGTTTCTCTGTGTAGCTTTGCGCCTTTCCTGGAGCTCACTTGGTAGCCCAGGCTGGCCTCGAACTCACAGAGATCCTCCTGGCTCTGCCTCCCGAGTGCTGGGATTAAAGGCGTGTACCACCACCGCCCAGCTCTGCTTCTCTAATCTTTCAGCTTTCACCCCAATATCTGGCTCTGGGTTTTTTATTATAAGACCTTTTAAGATCAGTGTTATAGTTCATAGATAGTTAATATTGACTGGCCAGCAAGATCCAGGGATTGTCCACTATCTGCTCTATGGTTTTGAGGTCTCTAACATATGTTGTCACTTCTGGGTTTCTCTTTTTATGTGGTGCTGATGATCATTTTAAAAATACCATGTATTAACTTCTTGTTTAGGATTCTTTAGTACAAATTCTTAGCATGGTAAAATAAAAGTTTGAAAAACATTAATTGCTATAATGGTATAATTTCTGAATTGTTGCTGACTTTCATTCTCCAATTCAATTCACCAGCAAGAGTCCTGTTATTTTAGAAAACATGAGAGATCACAAGACATCATTTTTTTTTTCTCTCAATTCACGTTCACAATTCATTGACACTAATGTGAGCTCAGGGTGGGGATGGCAATGTGACTCAGTGTCTGTCAGCTCTGTCTCTCCCATGGCAGGCACATGGTGTTCAGAGTCCTTGGCTCTTTCATCGGAACCTTGGGTACACAATTAAGAACTAAATGCAGATGTCTGATTCATCAAGTAACACTTAGGAAATAAGTCTGAGTGGCTCCCATCTAATGGTAAGTGGGATGAACTCAGCACACTGTCCCTGTCCTTTAGAGCTGGGTCAGCCTTGCTGACGTTGAGGCTGAACAAGGCACAGTCATCTTCATCTTGTGACATGGCGGCTACTAGATCAGTCTGCTGACAGAAGTGAGTGAGGAATGCAAGATCAAACTAAATCCCAGCGAACAGAAAGCATGATAAAAACTGACCAGTTTCTCTTCTGTCACAGACATTGTGATGCTAGGAGGTGTGGGATCCACGTGGTCTGAGGAGACTGCAACCCATCTCTGCCTTAGGATTCAGGGGTTTATGCCTGTAGTCAACACCATGGTGTTGTATGGCTTGCTTTTCCACATCAGACTGCAAGTGCAGAGTGGGTAGACTACCTGTCTTTTATTCCCAGACCTCCTACAATTTAGGAGATGGTTGCACTGTAACTTTCTTACAATGGGTGAAGGATGAATGAATGAACACATCTCAGTCATCATAGAACTCGTACACTACAAATTCTGGAGTTTTTCCCACTTTACTGAGGTCAGTACACATGACAGGTGACGATCTTTCCTATGAATGAGCTTACAGAAAATCATAATCACACTTGGAATGTAATTCATCCTGAAACTGCAACATTAAGGTGGTATGCTCTCTCACATGTACCTGAGTAAAAATGATTGATGTTCTGTCCCAGTTGGTGATTCATGTCTGAGGACACTTATTACAGATTTCCTAACATTTTAAAAGGAAAAGAGTGTAAATATAGGAATTAGAAATATGGGATTTTCTTTCTGTTATTATTCATTATTCAGCTGTTGCAACATTGTGTATGTACATACATAAACTCTGTGTGTTTATATACATACACAGTCTAAAACAGTGTCTAATTGGCTTTGTACACTTAGCTCTTTCTTGCTCTGTGAAGACAACTAAAATAAGTCATTGAAGTGTTTGAGGAGCTCTTAGAAATGGCTTTTAAATCTTTAATTCTTTTCAAAACACTCTTGCATCATTTTATTTCCTTCCTTTCACATCTTTCATGGAAACTGACAGGCAAATTATATTACTTCCATTTTTCAAAGAAAACTAAGGCTCGTGACCTCATCCACTTACTCCTAATCATATTCATATGGGACACTAACAGTGTGTGAACTGCCACAGTTACCACAGTTCTACAAAGCTGACCTTGGCTTGCCTTCTAGTATCTCACAGAGGTCAAGCAGTGTTGCTTTGTACTCAGGATTCTGGGACCCTACACTAGGCACTTGGCTTTAGAGAGTCCACCTGACCCTCCAATCAGTGCTGTTCTCTCCATGAGGTGAGGAAAAGATGGAATCAAGGAACTAGGTTCATCCATCATTTGGTCACCCTTATTTTGTATCCCCAGTCCTGCCTGTATATCATATAACTGCCACCCAAAGGAGAAGCAATACTTCCTGGACTTAAGAAGGACCCGCTTTCAGGTCATCTTCCCAAGAGCACACCACTCACCATCCCAAGGGAGGGAAGAGAACAATGAAGACTTGCAGACCAACATAGGGGTATTCCCAAGAAGAAGACACAGAGAAAGTAGCAATTGAAATGTTCTTTTGGATGAAAGGAATGAGGAAGAAAATCATACAAAAAACAAATAAGAAACCTAATCCAGATGTCAAGTGTAAGCGAAAGAGATGCTGGTAAAGGTTTTTGGAAAAGACACTGAGTCTTGTAGTCTGCACTGGAACAATGTTATGAGAGCAGATAAAGAAAGGATAATTTAGTAAAGGGAAAGGATGCACAGTGGCAAAGGGACAGAAGGGTAAGTTCACTGGGGGAATGCATGGACTCCAAAAACTGAATGGAGAGAGGCAGAAGATAAGTGGAAAAGAGAGACAGACAGTTTGTCACTATTCATTTCTCTCTTGGCAGCTGGCATATTTGGAGGGGGAACTATGCTCCATTAGGTACCACTGGGTGGGACTAACTAGGTGTCCTTTCTGCCAGCCTGGGTTCAAAATGAGTGACAAGGACAGCAAAAATATCTGAAGTCCTTGTGCTTTCAGATTTATTCCTACGTAGAATAGTCAAGCACCTACACTAGGCTTCAGTACCCTGGAGAACTCAGTCCTCCCTGGCCAGTCTGGTTCTACAACTTTTGTCTCAAACATATCAGTATACATCTTTTCAATAGATTTCATACTGGTTAATCAAACCAGAAAAGGTGTTAGTGAATTAAATCAGAGCTCCATAGCTGAGTTAGAAGAAAACATGGTCCTAATTTTCACGGGTTTTGAATGGCATGTTATGGACAGTTTGACTTTTCTTCAGTGGCAGTGAAGGACTCAATACAGGAGCATGAGTGAAATGGTTAAATCACTGAAGTCAAAATATCTGGCTGTTCTGACTTAGCAGCTCATAGGGATCTAGAATTCCCCATAGAAGTCAGTATGTTAAACAAGCACTTCAAAAGGTGAGGGTGAGATAGATGTGAGTTGCTTTTGCTTCTGTTAAAGTAAACATAGGTTGTCCAATGACTTCGTTCTGCTCATTCATCGATGGATATTTAATTCACAGCACTAGCTATGCTTTTCCTGTCCTAGAGGGAAGGCGAGGTAATAACCATTACTTACATTAGGATATATACAGGTATAGAGTAGAAGGGCGTATAATTTCTTTGTGATTTTCATATAGTCTTATATGTTCCGTGCATGAGTATTAAAGAAAAATCCTTCTAGAATTAGTTAAGTGAGAGCAAACTTGTTCGTTCTGAAAACATGTATTGAGTATGATTCTTTGGGCCACCTTAACAAAGAAATGATTTTTGTGATTTAAGGGGGAAAAAGAGGTGTAATATGTTTAGCTTTTGAATTAATTTACCCACTCACTGGTCGTTTGTGAAGGTAATTAATGGAAGGTGTTATTCAGACACATTTGACAATGACTCATTCCATCAAGAGTCCCTAAACGTTCTGCCTGCAGCAAAACAATGGTGCACTGTGCGTTGGTTTGCAACTATTCTGATGATTCTAAGATTAGTAGTTTTTATTAAAACATCTTCAGCCTCTTTTTCAAAAGGTGACAATTACATTGATCTGACAAGCACAGGTCGCATGTGACAGACTGAGTACAGGCTGTGGCCATGTCTTGGTACTTTCTTTGTGTACATGGGAGGGCCACGGATAAAAATGAGCAGTTGGTGCCCTTATGGCTTTATTAGCTATTGTACTCTGAGCACAACAAGCCTGCATGTTTTGAAATTTACAGTTTCCTGGGGCCATTTCTGCAAACAGTTTTGACGTCGCACAGAATACTTGATCAACTGTCACCCAAGGCGATTTGAAGGAAATACAGGAGAGGGAAGGTCTATTTTGAACATCGACACTGCAAGTTCTTTACTTTTTACCACAGTGAAGAAAAATCAATCCTTCCTTCTGGTGAAGGCCTACAGAATGCTCAGGAAAAAAAAATTCCTAGGCTGCATCACTGAGATTTCTGGACATCATTGCAGAGACACTGAGATACATTGGCAGCTCTTTGCAGCCTGCCAGAAGACAACTTCTGATCATAGATATCACACCTGAAATGATATCCAGGAGAAATGAATTTGGAGAGCTACAAGGACTCAATTAGTGAAGCAATAATGAAAAAGCAGCATCCCAGAAGTCCTTGCTGTGTGTCCTTTGACAGCTGTGGCTGTGTGACTTTAAGACGATTACCTAATCGTATTCTCTCTCAGCTATCTTGTGTTTAAACAGCGCCAAGACTACCTGCTTCCTAGGATTACCTAACTTCCTTACAAAATGCAAGATGAAATTCCTGGCATTTGCTAGAAGTCACATAGATGCTCTGAGCCTTCTGCTATTGTTCCTGCCTTGTATGACCTAATCCCAGGGGAAGGGAAGGCCTTGGCAAAAGTGGAATACGTTTTATCAAAAGCAGAAATTCCAAAAGTTGTCAACTATTAAAGGACTCCTTTTTTTTTCTGGTTTCCCAGTGCATTATCTCTATATTGCATGGTTATGTGACATAAATCTTACCTCTACATTGCAGATGAAGAAATTAGGGCCCAGAGACATTAGATGACTCCATAATGACAGAGTTAGTAAGTGAAGCAGAAAGTGACTTTGGGCCAGACTCCAAACACTTTATTCTTTCTATTTCTCTAAACATATTGGTCAGGAGATTTTTGTTTAGCTGAATGGTTTTAAAATATATGTGACATAGGGGCTGGAATATTATGGCTCCGTAGATAAGCACACTTGCTGCACAAGCATGAAGAACTAAGTTTGGACCTAGCACCCATATAAAAATCCAGACATGGCAATGGATGCATGTAACCTCAGTGCTGGTGGGAGAGACAGAGACAGGAGGTTTATTGGGGCTTGCTGATCACCAATCTAGCTGTTTCAGTGAACGGCTGTATCAAAGAGTTAAGGTAGACAATGGTAAAGGAGGACACTGAGCAACTTCCTCTGGCCTCTGCATGTGCATTCACATACTTGTGTGTGTGTGCGCGCGCGCGCGCGCACACACACACACACACACACACACACACACACAGAGAGAGAGACAGAGATAGAGACAGATGCATACAGAGAGAGAGAGAGAGAGAGAGAGAGAGAGAGAGAGAGAGAGAGAGA